>JAUELG010026642.1:0-11738 GCA_031471515.1 Dendraster excentricus | reverse complement strand
GACATGGTGTCACTCAAAGCGCTCTAAAACAAAAACTACACGACCAAAATTAATGTTCTTGGTATCAATTTTTATTTCCGATTTCCGATGGACCTAGTCATTGTGTTATTTTTTTTATGAAGTGCCCCGTTCCGTTTTTTTTTGGGGGGCCACCCTGTATATCAAAACATGCAGGAGACTTGAGAGAAAATAGTCATGAAGTTAGAACGTGAAATTCCGAACGGTCTAGTGGGATTAGAGTTAAGTGTCGCGTGTCTGTACGGCAGTCATTTACATTGTCCATTACAAAATATTGATTTACATCGCATCGTATTCACATCAATTTGTGTCTTATAATAGCAATAGAGAATACAAACCTTCCTGCGTTTTCCCCCAGCCAGTGGCAGTAACATTATATCCTGCCTCGAAGTGGTCTGCCATGTCCCCGGTCGGTAGACAGATGGTATTCACCTCATGGTCTTTGCTAATATTAAACGGCTCTGTCAGTTTTATCAAAGCGATGTCGTTTTCAACGGTGACCTTTAACTCCTTGTAATCTGGATGAACGAAGACCTCCAAAGCTGTGCTGTATTGCGTGTAGTTGGTGTCTTGAGTCCGATCAACCGACCCAGCGCGGAATGTGTAAAAGGCTTTAGGTTCACTGTATCAGTTTTAAAGGTGTGCGCTTCGTTATTCTCAAGGTTCGTTATTTCGAGGGTTCGTTATTCCGAAGGTTCGTCTTTCCGAACCCGCAAATTTCCTATACCTGAGGGCTCGTTATTCTGAACATGTACATTTCCTATTCCTGAGGGTTCGTTAATCCGAAAATGAAATAGGGTTCGCAAATTTGTTGCATTATTCCGAAGGTTCGTTTTTCTGAGGTTTCTACCGTTATACGAAGGAGTCCTAAATTTTTTCGGGAGTGAGAGGGGGGGGGGGGGGGGACGGCTTACTCAACACAGGCTCTGTATTATACAAAAAGAACTTTAATTTCAGATTAGCATAGCCACTTGGAAAAGAGGATGGGCGGAGTATTGCTTAATCAAATATAAAGATAAAACAAACTGAAATGTTGATTGGTCTGGGCGAGAGACGGGCATGCCTAATGCAGAACCCGATCCAAACCCGATCCAAAAAATGCCTTATGCAGAATAAGCGAACCTTTGGATTAACAAACCCTATTTTATTTCAGACTAACGAACTATCGGAATAGCGAACCTTCGGAATAACAAACTCAATTTTGTTTTTGGATAAACGAACCTTCGGAATAACAAACCCGATTTCATTTTAGGAATAGCGAACCTTCGGAATAATGAAACCTCGGAATAACGAACATTTGAAATAGCCTTACTAACATTCGGAATGACGAACTTTTGGAATAACCTAACCTTCCATATAACAAACTTTTGGAATAACAAACATGATTTCATTTTAGGATTATCGAATCTTCGTAATAATGAAAACTTTGAATAACCTAACCTTCGAAAAAACTAACCTTCGGAATATCAAGCTGAACTATTTACTATTTTTCAAACTTAAAAATCACATCAACAATTTGTTGGCTATATTTTTTTTTTATTCTGATTTCAACATCAACAATTTTGGGGTTATTTTTTTCACTCTGAATAAAACATCAACTATATTTTGGGGCTATTTTTGCACTTTGTTAGAATAATCCACTATTTATTTCCTATGTTACCGTTTGTTATGAAAACCATATACACAAACACACACAAACTAATGTACACATTTAGACACATACACACAAACACACGAACACACACATACAAACATACAAACATAATAATACAGGGTGTCTCAGCCTTAAATGTAACCCAATTACGTGAATGCCATTTATTTTTTTTTGTACAAACTGTATACAAACCATATATTTCTGAAAACCAGAGAAGTTAGCAAATCTACTGCTACAAACTACATGCCACTAGCTCTATGGGTAAAGATTTTATCGTCATTTATAAAAATGCTCAAAATGTGCTACGTTCTGATGGAGACACACTTGAATTATATGGATGAAGTTGTCAATGACTTTGATGCACTATTCTTTTGGCATAGCTCTGCTTTCTTTTAGCTCTTGGATGGTTTGGGGGATGTTCATGTAGACTCGATCCTTCAGATACCCCCACAGATAAAAATATAGGGGTCGAGGTCGGGGGGATTGCGGAAACAACTATAGTTCGCGTTTGCGGCAGATGAGACGGTGGAAACTTTTGGTCCAGCCACTGCAGAGAGACATTTGCTGTATGAGGGGTTGCCCCATCTTGCTGGTACCAATGGTGCCCCCTCTGACCCTAACTGTTTGCACCTCTTCCATGGCCAATGAGCCCCGGTCCATGCCATAATTTGTTCAGAATCTCCAAAATATTGTTCGTTCGTGACGGTCATACAGCAAATGTCTCGCTGTAGAGGCTGGACCAAAAGTTTCCTAAACGACTCATCAAACACAAACGCGAACATGAGTAGTTTCCGCATCCCCCCGACCTCAACCCCTAGAATTTTATCTGTGGGGGTATCTGAAGGATCAAGTCTACATGAAGAACCCCTATATCATCCCAGAGCTAAACGAAACCAGAGCTATCCCAAAAGAAGAGTGCATTAAAGTCATTGACAATTTCATCCGTAGAATTCAAGCGTGTCTCCAGCAGAACGGAGCACATTTTGAGCATTTCTATATAAATGACGATAAAATCTTTACCAATAGAGCTAGTGACATGCAGTTTGTTGTAGTAGATTAGCTAACTTCTCTAGTTTTCAGAAATATATGGTTTGTATACAGTTTGTACAAAGAAGATGAATGGCGTTCATGTTCTTGGGTTACACTTATTGTGAGACACCCTGTAATATACAACAATACACTGTTTTTCCTCTGCTGGCCGGGAATTAATTTGGTGGCCACGATAGGCAGGTTTGACTGTAGTGCAATGTGTGCAAATTAACATACAGAAAGAAAAAAAAACATAGTAATTTCTCATTGGTAATATACTTCTGTCATGTGATATCTCATCATACAATATTCACAGCCACTTTCTTTTGAGGGAATGCAGCAAGAGCATCCCAACTAGTTTGTTACTTTTCAATTTTGGTGATAATTTTGCAGTTTTGGGTGATAAAATGATGCTTCTTATAATCATTACCAGCGCTGTTTATAATATTGTTGTGAAATCAGACCATACTGGCATGCAGTCCCAACTTTTCTAATTTGTGTGCATGTGCTCACATTATTTTTAATCGGATGTAATATAGGGTGCGGTTTGTTATTCCGAAGGTTCGTTATTCCGAACACGCAACATTTCCAATACCTGACGGTTCGTTAATCCGAAAAAGAAATAAGGTTCGTTAATTCGAGCATTTGTTGCATTATTCCGAAGGTTCGTTATTCCAAAAACGAAATCAGGTTCGTTATTCTGAAGGTTCGTTATTCCGAAGGTCCGTTATTCCTAAGGTTCGTTAATCCGAAAACGAAATCAGGTTCATTTTTCCGAAGGTTCGTTATTCCGAAGGTTCACTATTCCGAAAACGTATTTGTTTTCGGATTAATAAACCTTCGGAATAACGAAACTTCGGAATAATGACCCTTCGGAATAACGAACCTTCGGAATAAAGAACCTGATTACGTTTTCGGATTAACAAACCTTCGGAATAACGAACCTGATTACGTTTTCGGAACAACGAGCCTTCGGAATAACGAACCTGATTTCGTTTTCGGAATTGCGAACCTTCGGAATAACGAACCTTCGCAATAACGTACCTTCGGAATAACGAACCGTCGGAATAACGGACCTTCGGAATAACCAACCTTCGGAATAACGGACCTTCGGAATAACCAACCTTCGGAATAAGTGAACCTTCGGAATGACGAACCTTCGGTATGCGTAATATACACTCTTTAGTCCAGTCAATATAGGGTCTTGACCTCGGCAAAATTGCAACATGGGAATTTTCTGAATTCTGTTCAGGAAACTCCTTTGAACAACATACAAAAAGTCCTAGGAAATTGGAGCTGCGGAAAGTGGTTTAATTTGCATTATAAAGATAATGAGCTAATTTGCATATTTCTGAAACTTTGTGGGGGTCATTTTATAACTGGGAATAGCACAATATTAATACAAATTATGATTCTAGGGTAATTTAAGGCAAGGAATTCAATAATGGCGCTTATTTGCATGTGCCGTATAGGTAACACCCTAAAATCCAAGATGTTTTCCTCTAATTTGCATATTTAATAATATTGTTGTTTTTAAATGGTTGCAAACAATAATTCCAGCTTATTATTTTACATGAATATTTTCAATATGTAGTGGAGATATTTCCTGCTATTTTCCACCTTGGCAACCTCTTAAAATGCATACAACTTGCATAATAATTTACCTAATTTGCATATTCCCCTAAATTGAGTTTATTGAGAACCCGGAAAGCAAAAATAACGAGATATATCACTTTTCCAAGGTTTTAGGGGGGCAACAAATCCATTTGTGATATTTATTTTCAAATATCACCATGGCAACCTTCTAAAATCCAAGATGGCTGCTCATAAAATTGCACATGCGCATTCTTTTGGTTATATTAAATCAATATGATCATTTCGGGACTTTTGATTATTGGAATCAGCAAGTAGAACACTTCAATGGCAATATAAATGAGTACTCACAGCAAAAAAATCACAGTTTTATGAAATAAATGGTGGTTGAGTAGAAAATAATATTATATTAATTAAAATGCTAAGGGTGGCCATCTTGGTATTATGTTAGTTGCAAAGGTGATACATCGATTTAAGTATCATAAATAAATTTATTGCCACCTAAAACCTTGAGAGTGGTATTTTCCGTCTTTTTAACATTCTGGGTTCACAATACACACGACTTTATCTGATTATGGGTAATATGAAAATTAGGTAAATTATCTATTTATGCTAATTACATGCTTTGCCTGAGGTTGCCAAGGTTGGAACCGAGCTGACAAACATTTAATTCCCATTAAGAACATAACTGAAGAAAAAATAAGAAATAATATTGCTTATTTAAGGCTATAGCCACTGAACATCAATAATATTCATAAATATTCAAATTAGGGGCCGCCATATTGGATTTCAGGTTGTTGACTACATGGCACTTGCAAAAGAGCACCGGAAATGGATTTATTGCCCCCAAATACACTATAGTAATTATTCTAATCACTATTGAACTATTCCTAGATAGAAAATGACCAATAACCTTAATTTACAATTATGCATATTAGCTCATTATTTATAAAGCAAATTAAACCACTTTTCGCAACACCACTTTCTTAGGACTTTTTATATGTTGTTAAGGGGAGGTTCCTGAACATAATTCCGAAGAAAAATCCTGTGTTGCAATTTTGCCGAGGTTACCCCCTAAGTGATTGCCTGGACTACTACTGCTAACTCTTCTGCTATGCATGTGCACTTAATGATTAAGGGGTATTATTTTGATTTCCTTTCCAGTTATCACTGGCACATTTGCTAAAACTTAGCTCTACATTTAGAAAGCAATATATATACTCATCAAATATTGATTAAATCAAGTTAACTTTATTGTCTATTTGGGGATTCGATTGCTGCTATTCAATTAAAAAAGCTTCATTAAAAATGCAAACATGCATATACGTTTGTCTTCATTCAAATAGCTAAAACAATTCATGACACATACGTAGCACAGTGTAATTAGTGTGTTACTTTGAATGAACATTAAAAGACAATTTAAAAATATAACGGTTTCTAGAAAAATAGCAAAAAAAAAACGTTTTAAGGTTTGTCTGATAAAATAGCCATAAAATCTCATTTCCTTCTATTTTTTCTTTCAAAAATATTTTTAAAATAGCCTAAATATACTGAAATCCATTTTCAATATTTTCTTTAGAATAATAGCAAACAATAGATTTTGTTTATATCGCTTTCGCGTTCCAAATATCAATAGTACTGTTTTGAAACCATTCTAAAACTATTTTTATGCTGTTTTGTTCAAAAATAAAAATAGCAAACGATACATTTTCGAGGACTATTAGTTTTGGCTAGTTTTGGACTATTCTTTTTTTTTCAAGCAGGGAATGCATTTTAAGTATACGGATCGCCTGTAATGATATATGATTATATACCAATATAAGTAAACACAACAAAAAGTAAGTCTTCCCTTCAAAATTTGAAGAATGAATATACTCACACACAGTGGGCAGCGGTAATAACCCAGTATGGATCGATGATCGATGCTCCACACGTACCTATCTCTTCTTTAGTGTCTACAGTCATATGGACCATCCATGGCCAGGCGTAATTTTTTGCATCCTTGCCTCTAGCGATTTGTATTGACACTCCTTCATCAATAGGCCCTTGATATCCACAAGTATACGGATCGCCTGCAATGATATATAATATATAACAATATGAATATAAAGTATTAAAAGAGTTTATATAAACGAACACAATCTGTGACGCCATGTGCTCCTTCAAAACGAATCAATGATAGTTTCAAGAGGCTAACTGAAAACAACAACACTTTGATCGGTTGATATTGATTTAATACTGTCGTGATTAAAGATTTTTTTTTAATAGTAACCCTCTAATGATGTAATAATTATTTCGACTAATTTACTAACATGTTATTCAAATTATAAAGGAAATCCATGTAGCTCAACATCAGTGATGAAATAACAGCAATAATTTATCATTCAGATTCACATAAAATGATTAATGTACATGTACAATATCTTCACAACGTACTTTTTGTTAAAGCTCTTTGGAAATTTGTTCGCCATGATCTATGTAATAGGAAGGAAATCAGTTATCGAGTTATATAATGGTTTGATTAAATTTTTAATGTCGGAATTACAACGTTGTAAATTTAAAAAAATATAAATTGAAATGTAAAGATGTTATTACAAACATCCATCAAAAAGCCAAAGTCCTGCTCATTAGAATTATGGGCAACAAGCAAGTTGGCCTAGAATAGCCTGAACAAAATCAAGTGCTTCTCACTCTATAACCTAAAATAGTTACGTTAACATTATTAAAATAGTTTGCAACTTACTCTGCCAATAACGCCAGGACATGGCCCCAATCACGTTAGATGAAATGACAAAAAGAAGGAGCGCGTTCATGAACTTCATGGTACAGTTCTGCATAAAAAAAAAATAATAATGAAAACAAAATTGTATCATTATCGTTTTAATTATCATATATGTAGGAGGAGGACTGAAGTATAGCCAAATACTAATTATCTTTATTAGCTTATGTTTTACAAATGAAATAAAACAATAGCAAAAGTTGCGATATGAACATCTTTCAGATAATCATGATACAAATATAATGGTTACTTTTTCTTTAGCACTTCTATGTTATACTATTGATTTAATGTACTATGAGATAATGTCAGCATAGCTATATGGTCGTACAAAGCAGTTTAATCAAGTTTAATATAATTCGTATTTAGTCAGATGGAAAGAGGGCCGGGTAGTAATGAAAAGGTTCGTTACACGGAGCGTGCGATGCATCAAATTCAGAACGTTGGTTCAATATATTATCCAGTTATTTGTTATCTCTGGTCATATTCTCGGATCTCCATTCTTCCCAAAATATGGACACGAACGTTCAGCACTCGTAAGTTTAGTTATTATATACAATATCCTATAGCATCCATATAAATGTTAAACAAAAAAGTAAAGGCCACATCGAAATAAAAATAGATAATTTCTTCTTCTCTACAATACATCATCCAATATCAAAAGTGATCCCAAACGATTATTTGATACTTACATTACAGTAATAACATGACTATTGTGACATTTGTTTGAAAAATTATGAATCTTTAGCTAGTGCAAAAAAAAGAAGTCTAATTCATCCCAATCGTTTGCGCGAAGTATCCGAAAACCTACACTTTATAAACCACAATACAATGGGCGTCGATCACGGGGACGGGGGATACCCCACGCCCAATATTTGAGGTGCGAGTATATAGCCTGTACTATCATACGCCCCCCTCAAACAAAAATATGTGGGGTTAGGAACAATAAAATAACATTAAAATAAAGGGACATTACCCCTCTTATTATTGATATACAATATACTTCTTTAAATTAAATCTTGCGGGTGCTTAGTTGCCCAATTCCAGAATCTTTCTGGGCCTGCGCCCTCTGGTCATCTGGCCAAGTCCCAATTGTATACACACATAATCAGGATTTCCCGCTACACCTGTACTAACAATGAGCTAACATGTAACGTATTGTTGTGCGTATTTTCATGATAATGAACAACACCTTTAAATAGTGATTGATATTTATAATCATAATCATGAATCAAGTATCACTTGACTGATTCTGTTCAGGGTCCCAACAGGGTGCTTGCAATGTGCACAAAATAATTCTGAACTTTTATAAACAGCAAACTTTTAAAAAAGCCCCTTAACTTTGGTTAAAATGTATCTTATACCCTATAACCCCCCCCCCGTCCCCCGTCATAAAATCCTGGACGCACTTCTATACCAGGGTTTGTTGCTTTACTCTCTCGTCGATTATGATCTGAACTCGGATACTCTCATTACGGTCGAAAGCTTTCAGATTTAATCTAAAATATCTCTATGATTACGGAGACTTTCAAAAATTATATCCCATTGCATAACGCCACAACGAAAAAGGGTATTAGAGAAATGTAAAGCTTCAAGTAATTCGGTTGAATTTTGCAAAATTAATCGATTACTTTTAAGAGACATTTCATTAATACTCATTGATTCCGGTAAATCAATAATAACATAGATAAAATGTCATTATTGCTGTCTCGAACGATCATTCTGTCTTGAACCTATAACACCGTTGGTAGGTCATCATGCCCCCAGACATTACGCCATAATTGCGAATTACCTTGCATGTAATATTACCGTTGCCAAGCGCTAAGAGATGATTATCAATCATATTAGGCGATATATAAATCGAGTATATTATTATTATTATTATGTCAATAATTTTAAAAACAATATTTCTTCTAATAAGCACAAAAAAGGAATACGCAGTTTAGAAAATATTGTCAGAAAATATGACGTATGCAGTTTTAATCATGACGCGTGCTGTATTTTGCTCATATTACTAATAACGATGTAAATGATTTAATCTATTTATATAAGTAAATTTATTTAAATGCTTATTTGGTCAACAATATAATACGATACGATATGAACAACTTACGTTGCCTCTGAACATGCACTCGAATCATACGTGTTTCGTCGAGAACCCAGTTGTACAACTTGCACGAGAATGAAAACGTTCGGCTATCGACGCGATGTGAACACAATCAAGACTTCGTCCGCGCGCATAATAGGCGTAGCGGGTGGGGCCCTGGAGCATCGATGTGCCCTGGAGGTGGTCTTGGACGTAAGCCGCTCTGTAACTGCTATATTCTGGCAGGAAAATACACTAGAAAATTTGAAGGGCCATACGTAATATTTGGGAAAACCATTCGGGCAAGATCATAATAATTAGATAATGTCAAGTTCGGGTACATAAACTACTGTCATAGAATATTTGTAAATTCATGTCATATCAGGGTAATGTATAACGTAATTTTCGGGAAAAATTATCATATTAGGTCAAAGTAGAACTTTTTGGTAGGGCGAACAAGGGCGAGGGCGACATGATCTCGCACGAATGGCCTGCCCTCGCATCAGACTGGTATAGTCTTGTAGTTATTATAATAAATTACGTGTGCATGCATTGCTGTGTAGGCTCGAACTTCGACACTCGACTCGTATTACGGCGGAATCTTCGGAAATGTTACGTTCGCGTGTTCGGAATTAGGTTAAAACGAACGTACCGCTAAATATTATTACACTGATGCCAATGGACCCCCCGCGCGAACGCGCTAACGCACACGTAGCCCTCTATTGGTTTTGTCCGTCCGCCCTACTTTAATTATCGAATTAAAGGTGGCAAAGTGGTGAAAATTTTGGTGAAAAACGTAAATACTAATTTTTCGGGCAAAATGCCTTTGCCCCCTTAAAAAAATATTGCCCATGCTCGCTCATGTAAATATGGCTACGGCGCGACTTGGTACTTTTCAGGAATTGTAAATATTGATATTAAGTTACATATTTTTCAAGTTAAACAAATTAACATGCTTTATCTATCGAAGTGACAAAATGATCGAGCTACCTAGAAGAATACGCCCATTATTCACTGTGAGTTATGCACATACTAAATATAATTTGCATACGTCGATTGTACATTATGCACCCTGTTCTCACCCCCCAACCCCCGCTCCCCATTTCCATCACATTAAAAACCAATACAATAAAACACGTCCATCGTCGGGTTCCTCTACCAGCCTTTACATTGGCATTGGGTTTAGATCAAGTGTTGTCTTGAACATGTTGAAGGACTGTTGGTATTCTTTCATGAGTAATCATAATAAGGACTGTGGTAGTATTGAAATGACTGTAGGTTCAAATAGCACTTCAGAGCCGGTCTGGGTATCGTAAGGAAAAAATGGGTCAGTATAGCGACCGGGGGGGGGGGGGGTTCCCCTGAATCTATGATTTCAAGAGGAAAACAAACAATAAGAGATATAAAGGGGGGATATATATATATATAATATATATACATGTTCAGAGAAACATCTTGTATTACCCAATGCGTACAGAAAGCACGAATCATTTTATACGTACCATATAAGTTGTTCTGAATTGGTCAAAGTTCATTGTTATGATTAATTCGCGATATCTGCATGCTTAGCAGTTTAAAGGTAGATTTGAGTATTGGTATGTTCCGACGTGCCCCCGGATATTTTTTGCGATATAATAAAAAAAACTGACTGTCAAATTCGAACAAATTATTCGATTGTAATGACAAAGTAAACTTTATTTGATCAAAATATTTCCAGAAACGGCTGGAATATCCATAAATATAGTTTGTTCAGGATTAGATCGTGTTCAGACTTGTTAGAAAAAAATAAAAATGTTCAAAAACTACTGTAAAAAAGTATCTAAATATATATTTTTTAATTCGTTGATATTTCCTTTGATCAAAACACTAAATGCACAATTTTGTATGAACAAAGGCTATATCCAATAATTTGCTACAAACCAACGCCCTCTTGCGTTAACGGCTATTTTTGAATTATTTCAACCTTTAAACTTTTCGAGCCTGGTGAACTATTACTATTACTTTGTTCCATAATCGTACACGTTTTGGTTACCACAGTTCAGTTTGACCAATACTCAAGTATCACTTTAATTCCGTACTTCAAATCAGTAGAGCATATATATATTTGAGAATCTCAAATTGGAACACATTCTATGTATTTCTAAGTTATTGATAACGGGTGTTCTATAGTGTTTGCTCAAGTCATTTATCTCAAACATGTCAAAGTTATTCATCTCAATTTGAGATAAATAACTTGAGCAAACAAAATATAGAATACACGTTATCAATAACTATAGGAAATATATAGAATGTGTCACAATCATATTGTCACAAGATCGACTGGTCCTTCTTTGTGATTGTGATATCGTTTCAGATGTCGGGCTAGATTCATGGATACAATATCACTTAACAAATGGTGACAAGATTTGTTTTCCCACATGTATTAGTGATATATATAGAACCGTATTTGGATACCCTTTATTCATAATTATCTTACACTTTCAGACGCCCGCTTCCGCCATCTCACTATAGAGTACAGAAGCCATGATGTCATAAAAACACTTTTTTAGAATTTTCAATTTTGGACTTCATTTTCAGAAAGA
>JAUELG010026641.1:0-18374 GCA_031471515.1 Dendraster excentricus | reverse complement strand
AGTGCGCACGAGACACCCGCGTAGGATCACTTACGACCTACAATCTCTACGTATATCCCGCTCTACGCCTACGTGGGATGGATGAGACCGTGGCCTTAGTAACTAAATTATAATCAGTATACATACCACAGTTTTTTTCATCAAAACCATCCGTGCAGTCTGGCTCAAAGTTACAAGTGGAGACTCTGCTTACGAGTTTGGCACCCGAATCGCAGACGACAGAATCTGAAATTATCAGCAAAAGTATACGTGAAAACGTCTACCAAAACTTACACTGTTTGGAAAGTTGTTTTTAAAGTGGCCGTTTAGTTTGGGAAGAGAGGGCGCTGCACATCACATTTTTTTTTTGATATTGAATGAAAAGGTGACTGTCGTATTTGGGAGTACATTTCAATGGCAGGATAAACTTTATTTGGTCAAAATTGGTCAAGAAATGGCTGAAATACCAATAAATATATTTTACCTTATAATTAATTGGGGCCCAAGTATTTAGATAATTTGTTAAAAAAAAATTAAAATTGCGTATACTTTTTTTCAATAATGGTCAAAATTGTTGTTGAAATAGTTATTAATGATCTTTCTCCTGATCTACTTACCCATTTCTTCAATAAAACATCAAATGCACAATTATGTATACAAACTGCTGAAACCAAAGCCTTTTTAAAAAGCGCCCTTTTGTGTTTTTATGGCTCTTTTTGAACAATAGGCTCTTTACTTAGTCGTTTGTAATTGTTTTTACCTTTCAAGCATGGTGAATTACTTTTTAATATTATTGACTAGATTTGGTTGATAAATTTCCGCCTTATCAAACCTGTATTGCCCCTTTTATTTTCGAAGAATAGTTATTTAAATAATATACATGCCATTTTATACTCACACTGCAATTTAAAAAATTCACGTGTCCATTTAAAACAAAGATTGTATAAAGGTACATGCCTTTTATATTCCAAAGTGCAATTAAAATTGTGTGATTGTGTGATTGTGTGATTGTGTGATTGTGTCCGTAATTAATGGATTTTAATAACAAAGCATCTTCGCATTTTTCAAGATAAGGAGCTTTGATTCCGACCCGAGACTTTCGGTTTGCTAGACTGGTGCTCCTGATTGTTGAACATTGTTACAATATTACAATATGATTTATATACAATTTGTAATTCCTTCGATTATGGTCCTTGTGTTATTGATCACAAGTGACACTATTATTTTTAACAATCAAAGTTGCAAACAGAATTCCTCAGATCGCTTGTTTACATCAAGCTTTTCACATTTGTCAGGGAATTTTAATTCGTATTCGATTTCTGAATATAATTATACTATGGATTCTTAAAGTGATCATTTTAAATTAAGTTATGAGATTTGGTATTAATAATTATGGTAACTAAATGGTTCCAGGAAATTTGTGTGCATAGGTTCACCTTGTAGTTCCGTAACAGTGATTGTAAGACTGAAACTGTTTGATCCCCAAGATGTACCACTGTTGAACTCAACGTAAACGTGTCCGGCGTCCAAGTACCTAACCCCTGGGTTTCCGGCGTAGTACCCAGCGATCTCAATGGTTGCATATGAGTAAAGGTCGAAAATCGAGCCTAATCTCAAAACGTCTCCATCGTTGAATGTGATGTTACTTAATACTATCATGTAGAACGCGTTGGCAGCATTATCCACAGAATACTCTAGTGTCCAGAAGCTATACGCGTTTGATGGATAGTAGTCCGGGTAATTTGGCGAATGAAGCTGGGCGAACGATCCAAAATCCAAATAGAAATCTAAATAACAAAACAACAAAACAAGCAGAGACGGATAACTACTTGTCTAACCTTACACAATTATATTATTGACCCAACCACCACCACCCTGTCAATTTGATAATATACAACATATATCTTTTCGTGTGTTTATACTATTCTAATGCACTAGTTATGTACTACAGTAGTTATATGATTTGCTACACTTGTTTCATTTATTATGTCTCCCTTGATATTAATGCGTATTATTAGTTATAATGTAGTTTATTTCTCAATTGTATTTTGTAGTTCTTTGCTTTTGTGTAATTTGTTAAAAATTAATATAAAGTAAAGTAAGTAAGTAAGTTTTTTTGATTGGAAAGCGTATTGAGAATAATCTATTATTATTATGCGCTATATAAATATTGTATTATTATTATTATTATTATGCCATTGTGTTATAAATACCTACCCCCTCTTCCTCACCGAAATTATTGTATCTCCATACAAGGAGGATATCATCTCCGAACGCACCTTTTTTTATAAATGAAATGTGAAGAGATGGCCAACTTGTGATATTAATGGGGACGTAGAGGACTGTCTATCTCCTTGCGGTAGGGTTTATTAACCGAACAAATAGACGAGAGTGGCTAGTAGAACAGTGTCTCTCAAACTTTGTCACGATGACAAAAAGTTGTAACTGCACCAAATTTAGAGGCATTCTTTATAAACTAACATGCGATATTTGCCTGTGGTCTGTCATCAAGATAGAGATATTGATTTTAAAGCACCGGGTGCTTGGACAACATGGACTAGGAAAGGCCATAACCAGGGGGGAAGAATACTCCTAAATGCATGTGCAACCTATGAATAATCGTAATATCAACAATGTTAATTCAGAGAAAGAAATTCGGCAGTAAACCTAAGAATCACCATACTAAAATACATACAGTATGTAAAGATTACTTTACTATGATAAGTGGCAAATACAATAGCTCAGTAAGCGAATTAAATATCAGACATTATTAGGCAACGCGAATATGACGTGTTCAAGAGCAGCTGAGGACATTGGAATTTGCCCCAATACTCGAATAACATAACACACATATATAAACACTGTGAGAAAAGGTGAAAACAGCTGGCAATGAATTCGAACATCGGAAATGCAAACAACAGGACCCATGAAGTAGCAAAGAAACTTTATACCTGAGCAATGCATATAACTGAAGCCTCACACGTAACACCCGACAACTGATGTACAAGTTATTTGCAAGTAAGCAAATATGATAACATAAGTATTGTTGTGTTGGGGATCGGGTAATGTTCAACTAGGCTTGGCATTTAGCGAAGAGGTACAGTACATTGAAGAAAGCAAACGTGGAGGAATAGATTCTGGAGTAATATGTAGAGTCTTTATTAAACTCAGTCTCACACAATAAGAATATAAAGCAGTCAATATCTCGAGAGCATAAAATCACATGTTGCTAACCTAGTGATGGTCTAGGCCAGCTCTCCTCTCGAAACTCAAATTATTCACGATTATATATTATCAACAGAAATAGAGGGAGGGGAAATATAGGGGGAGAGTCTTTCTCACCTCTCCGAAACTATATATTAATGTGTACCCCTGGTAACAGGAGAGGAGAACTAGCTCAAACCCTCATTGGGCTAGTACGTGTTTATCTCCAAGCTCCCGAGATCTATTCTATATAGTACCTGTATGTGAAACTTGTTTGATATACTCCATAGTTTGGAGTTTAATAAAGACATTTATATGACTCCGGAATATTCGTCTCTCCTGATCTTCATTATTTCCTACCTCTCGTATGCATATATATAAACAACGATCCCAACACAACATGGTGGAGAACTGGTTTTCTAGATTTATGTTCTAGAATTAAGCACAATATTTTCATGGACGATCACCAGTGACTATATATCGTTAATGTACTTGACGTATTTTGCGACTACGACTACGACTACTACATAACAGTATGCATGTCGAAAACGTGAAACAAGTTGAGAAGTTTACCTACCTTGCCCACAGGATCATGTTTAAAAAAAAAGTCTATAAAAAAAAAAATTATCGCATCGAAATGCACTGGACCTTATGAAAACATGGTCATCATAAGACATATGCTAAAAACTCTCAAAGGGACTGATGCTATTGGACAACATGCTTACAATATTTGGCATGCACATGAATTCATTTATTATGAACAGCCTTAATATTGAAGAAACAATCCACCATAGGTTACTACTAAAATATATGTATACTTAGATATTTCAGACACGGGTAGAATAAAGGGAATCCGACCATGTGGAAGACCACCGAACAGTGAACAGATATCAAACAGAAAACTGTAACACTACACGCATTCGATTTCTTACTTCAGCCAGAAGTCGGTAGACAGACGACAAGAACATGCGGCATCAATTTTTTAGGCAGAAGCCATCACCTATCGATTCGATAATGTGGACGACATAAATCAAGTACTGTAAGTAATAGGTCACTTTGAGAGTGCGTAACATTTCATTCCTTTACTGTCAAAATCGTGCTGACATTGCGCAATTTTCAATTACGAATTTGATTAGGATTTGTATTGACAAATAAGTATCTGCACTTACTTTGCCCACTACAGTTTCTTTCATCTGTTCTGTCAATGCAGTCAGCTACCGAATCACATAGGGAAAATGAGTTTATAATAGTTCGAGCCGAATCACAAAGGTGGGGATCTGAAGGAAATATAAAAAGAAAACGAGAGTTTAAAAATAATTGATACTGGACTGGTGTTTATTTGAACGTGTATTAACATCATAGGGTAAATATTTGATTAATATTATATGACCTATACAGATACTGGTATGCGATTGGTCAAAACGCTGTCACGTGACCATCGCTCACAGGGGTGAGAAACAATATATTTCCCGGGAAATATAACGCCATTGGTTTAACACAGGGGCCGTTATATTGCCCTACTTTTCCCAACTGATGATGATCATGACGTAACAATAGGTATGACAATGCTTTGCGCGTTTTCGGTTTTGCGCGTATTGGACAGTTAGACTTTGATTTCACCACAAATTTCTGGATTTCTTAACATCTGACATTACCACTACCACTACCACATGATCTTCATGTTACAATCCAAGCTTTTACTGTGGAGTTGGAATGTACGTTTACTTAGGTTTAGCTTGCCGTTTAAAAATATGGTACATTTTCAACACTATTTTCCGGATTTCTGCCACTGCTACGGGAATCAAGAAAACTAAAATGGTTATACAGCACAATTCTCTATTAACCTTATTTTTTATATCAATCTTGTTTGTATCAGTATAGGTCATCATAATATAACAGATATTGATTTTTTCCTTCGGGAACCATATAACATTTAATTTCCCTTATTATAGTTTTGTCTCGGAATACTATATTTTTCCTTAGCGCTACGCGCTTCGAAAAAATATAATGTCCCTCGACAAAATTATAACTGCCCTCGAGTATCTTAAATGTTATATTGCCCCTTTGGGCAGTCAATATCTGTATATTATTATTCAAAATATACATCCGGAAAAGCAAAAAATAGTTCAGTAGCTCGGAATATAGTATCTCATTATAGTTATAATTAATTTTAATAATAACAACTTATTTCACGCAGTTAGTCTAATCTAAGCATTATGAAGGCAAGGTACGGTTTACTATGGATTACCATTAAAGACATTATTCATTTCTGTACAGTTCAACCGAAAGCATTTCCTCATTGCTATTTTACCTTATTGTTTAGCTTCTAATAAGATGGTATTGGTTATTTTGTCAAAATAATACTTATTAAAGAGATTTATGATGACAATGACAATATTTCCAGAGCAATTTCACGGATAAATGGGCAATATGGACAGTGGGTTGTAACATGTGACATGCACTATGCACTTTTTTAGTTCCTTTTGGACTATCATGCAGTAAAAAAGACTATGTTATTGACATATGATAGAATTATCTAATCTCTTTTAGAATAATGTAATACAATTAATTGATCACTTTAGCATTCAACTCCATAAAACATTATACTTTACCTTCAACTGATTTGCTCACTACATTCAAGTTGATCCTGAAACCATCATATTCATGATAATAATATTCATAGGGAGAGGCAGAGTCGGACGAGAATTCGATAAGCATCTTCCCGACAGTTAAGTATATGTCTTTCGGATACGTGTTAATGGGGCCAGCGAACACCAGGAGGCCATTGGAGTTAGCTATGTCCCATCCCGGTCCAACCTTGAGGACATCTCCAGGGCCAAGGCTTATATTACCGAATTCAATGTGGTAAAAAAGATCGGTTTGGTCTTCTCCGCTCGCGTACTGGAAAGTCCATAACACGTAAGCATCGGATGGATAGCGGTTAGGGTAGTTCTGAGAAGACACTTGAATATCCGTTTCGCGATTGAGCACATAAGCTAAAGCAAGAATGAAGAAGAACAACAATTCGAAGTGACTATTTAGTATCCATAGACAAACTATGTGTGTTCAATAATATTTAAATTTGAGCTCGATGTGACATAGAAAAGTGTTTGTTGTTTTTTGGGGGGGAAATTGTTTTATCTATTTTGTTTTGTTCCATTTTTGGATTGATCAATGTCAAAAGTTTGATCAATTTTATTTAGATCAGTTAAATTGTTTTTAAAATAAATACATCAAATTTTTTTTTCAAACAATATTGCAGATTATTACGAACGTGGCTTATTTCTTGCCACGTTCGTTAAAATCTGCAATTTTTGTTATGTTATTATTCGTAAGTCATAGATTAATCAGGACCCTAGATAATATTTTATCTTGTTCTCCTGCACATATTCAGACCAACTTTGTAACAATATAACCATTCATTAATTTCAGATATTATATATATTCCCGCTTTCCCATTCACGTTGTACATTTACGTTAATCGTCAGAAGGCTAATTGATACAACATTGATTATTTCCGAGGCTTTTTATAATCACATGGAATCCATTGTCCATTGTCAAGCATGGGCTCTACGTGCCTAGTCAGGTGTCACTCAACCTCTTAATATTGTCAATTCCTGAATAGCCATCATGGATAAATTATCATTTTATTTTAAAATATGCTTACCGCAGTCCATTTCATCTGATCCGTCTCTGCAGTCGGTTGAGAAATCACATACTGCTGTTGATCTGATTAAGTTCTTTCCTTCGTCGCACTCGTGAGCGTCTGGATTCAAATTAAAGTGCAATTTTTGTTTTTATTTGAAGCACAAGCGTTACATGTTTTACTTATATTAAGGTATACCCGAGTCCCTGTCCCCTTCGGAGTGTTCTCCTTTTGCCAGCCTTTTTGTTTAGGATAAGTACGCATAAATCTGAATAACTATTTCAGACTATGAAGATTCCGTTCTTTTCCATCACGTCCGCATATTGTGTGTATATAAGATCCCGCATGTGTAATTTCATTTCACACACTGAAACTTGCCTGGCCACGCAGGACACGAATAGACCCACGAGTGCACTAGGCATTACTACGAATCGGTAAAAAGGTACCAATCGTACCCAATTTGCCAACGATTTCTACCTTTTTACCGATGCGTACTAATGCATACTATATTTGTTGGTCTAGTCGTTTCCTGTGTTGCTAGGCCTTTATACTGCATGACATGTTTGGTGTTCCATTTACTTTGAGATCACGCAAAATTGCCTGTGTTTGTCGTGTGTAACTTAATGACCGAGCACAACTTAACCTTTAGCACAGTCTGGCATTAATGGCAAGCAAACTCTAACTGGTGTTTCAGAAAAACTGGTACTACAGAAAAATTATTTTATAAAATAGTGCTTGTTTTCACATTATCACATCATAGAGAAAACCCTAACGGTGTAAAGACATAGAACCATATGTAGCGTTGCTTAGGGTCAATGCAAACAATTCAAACGTTCAAATAAACAATAAACCATTGAGCCATTTTGATAAAAATGAGAGTTAAATTTTCATAATAACACATATAGTGTCATTGCAGGAGAAAGAAACAAGTTGATATTCACCTGAAATACTGAATACTGATATTTGCAGCTGGAAAACGTATGTATAATAGTGGTAAAAGTGGGGGCGAGCATTGTCATCCGTTCGGTATTCGACAAACATATTTCCAGCTGGAATTAACAGATTATCTGGGACGCTAGATAGGTCGAAATATCTTGGCATTGTCCATATGACTGATCGATCTGGACCCCAGTCTCTTCCTACTGTCAGATTAACTCCGTACTCCAATTCGAGCCTTCGAAATAAAATGCCGTAGTAAATGTTTTCCGCGTCCTCCCCAGGTGCAAACTGAAATGTCCAAAGGACATAGGCACCAAATGATATGCTGTTTGGGTAGTTGAGCGATGAAAGAAGCACATCGTCGTTCAGGTGCAGTTCAAAGTCTGTAAATACAATGACATCGTGAGAATAATAAATAATAGAATAATAGAACAAATAATGGCGCTCTTTTCATATACAATTATACCCTATATTGCGTATGTCTGTTTTAATGTAATTGAATGAAGACTTCCTGCATTATTTCTGTATTTGATTGCATAATTCTTACAATTCTGGCCTTTATAGAATGGTCCATAACATTGTTTTTCTCAACATGGGGTCACTATTTATGGTCACTGCAGGCAGGTTGGCAGCTAACGACAGGTTTGACTGTGCACTCAAACCGAAGGGAAACAAATTATGGTCACAGTAGACAGGTGACCCAAACAGACAGGTTCAATCCAAATCAAGCCAAATCGACTCCAAACTGTTTACAGACCGATCTTTCACTATATCCGGCACCATCAAGAGCCCGAAGTAGGGCTAGCATTTGCAACAAAAAAGACCGACAATTCCGATACCACTCCGACACGAAACCGCCTATAGCACCGGTCGAACGTCCTAAAAACGTCCCCGAATTATTCGATCTCGTTTAGCTTTTGATTCGGTTTGGCGGTGTGACTGCTCCATACGGAAATCGTCGAACGGCGAACGGCGAATGTTTTGAACCGGTTCAAAATTGTCGTTTATGTCTCGTTTAGGTTTTGAACCGGTTCAACACTGTCGTTGTGCTAACACGAATAACGGCGTTCTTCGCAATGCGCAAGGATTTGAACAACGAATTTAACCGACTTCGGCGATTTTTATCTATGAATGATAAATCGTTGCGAGTCGCCGTAAAAATCGCCACTATGGGACCGCTTCTTTTTTTCTCCGACGATTTTTTAACACGGTGTTTAGATACAAATGGCGGAAGAAATGACTCGTCGAACAACGACATAGAACGAATATTCGTCCTGTGAGGCCGTACAATTATTTCAAATCGTGCCGAAATCGACTCGATTCGTTGTAATAAATCGTTGCAAGAAGTTGCGATTCGCCACAAAAATCGTCAGTATGGGACTGGGCCTTTATCAATCTCCGACACGTGACCATGTAAGTTTTCCACTATGACGTCAGTCAACATCAGGAGGGATTCAATAATGTTAATCTTATAACTTACTACAGTTGGCTTCATCACTGCCATCAACGCAGTCAGCTCTGAAGTCACACAGCGCACTGGTGTCAATGAAGGATCGTCTGTCGTTGCACTGATGGAAACCTGTCAATAAAAAAATTATAACGATAAAGGTAGAATAGGCGGCATTTCACCTCTGTTCAAGGAATAGTCTAGTTCTCGTACAAACACAAAAAAAACAGTAACTCAGTGTCAGTTATATTTTTTAAAAATTAAGCTTGAATTTACCAAAAACGTGTCACCATCAAACAACTACAATTTCAAATACTGTATCTTTTTATTGAAAGCCAATACCAGTTTTGGAAAAAAAAAACACCCCGTCTCAATAAATAAAATGATCGCACGCTGTTATTACCAATCATGTGAAAGAGTATGCTTAAAATACTAATACGGGATGATATAACTTTTGCCTCGAAACCGCCTACTGATAGATATATTTGAAACAAAATACAGTCATCTGCTGCGCATTGATATCTCGCCAATGGTCGTACGGTGATATACAGCCTAATGCGATGCTAGTTATCCTATTGCAAATGCGCATATGGTAATTCACATGGGGGTATCGCTCGAACAGGCGTATAGAATGTGACTTGCATAGACGGGCCAAGCTGGCGGTGAATTTAGGTTTAATGTGCTTCGGCAAAGTGATATGCGTTATATAAAAACTGTGTATTATCATTCTTATTATTATTATGTCAACGGCTTTCATAAACGTTTTAATTGATATTTCTGCATTTGCAAACACACTCTTGTTCAATAATACTAATTAATTAGTTTGACCAATAAAGTTATTTCCCATTCCTGGTATTTCCCCTTATAGCATGTAAACGCGATGTTTGCTTAACCCCTTCCCTACTAGCTTGCGAAATCTCCATTGACTTTGAACACAACCCACCGGTTTATGTAAGCAGCGGGTTAAAATAATTGTTTATTAGACAAATCCTGAAAATATATGTATTTTAAGAACCACTGTTGTAGATATTGACAGCTGTGTAGGATTGATAGATATTTCATTATCATATGTTGGCCTCTACATTGTATTCCTTATCGGATATACTTTTAAGCAAACATAACTTTGATACAGTTGAAACTCGTTCAGGACGATATCATCCAATCATACACATCTGCATAATCACGAAGACATTTGGACAATCAGAGTCCACATAATTATAATGCTACCTTATAATCGAATTTATAAGGTATGAGAAAAGTATAATTGGTTACTTTGGCAAAATTACTGGATCACAACAATTAACTAAATCATTATGATCTCTAAATTGCGGTAGTTACTCCAGGACGTATAGTCTCGTCGGGAGAAATTATCACCATAACATCTTATAACCATTCCTCATTGACATAACTATCACTATCACCGTCATCATCACATTGCACGCAATATTAGGAAAAATTCATGTGTTCATTATTACCTGTAAAATTCCTAACAGAAAGCTGTAGGTGTAACCTCAGAGGGTCGGGAAAGCTGCCTGTATACGAAGTTTGAACCTCGACACGCAGAGTGTGGTCAGCTTCAAAAAGGATATCCTCCAGCTGCACGTCATAGACGTTTGTCCAGGTAGTCATACATGTTGAGCAATCATCTATTTCCGGTCCAACACTTAGATAATCACCATCAATGATGTGTATGAATCCGGAGTCGATACTGAAGAAGATGCCCGTCTTGTCTTCTTCAGACGCATATGTGAATGTCCAGAGAACATACCCTTGGTAGTAACCATGGAGATTCTCGGAGGAAAGTTGAATCTCGTCGTTGAGTGCTAAACTGAAAGCTGTCAGACAGAACAAAGTATGTGTCATGATGAACAAACATTTGCTGGGAGATATAGACATGTAAATTCTGGAGTTGTGAACTGTACAATCAAAAACATTCATCATCAGTATCACGTAACATCATCCAATGATTTTTTTAAATGGTGGGGTCTCTTTTTCAAAACATCTAAAAAAAGTTTTCAATTGACAGATGCGAATGAATGTAACACACACGTAAATCAGATAAAGAGTCCAGTAATTTGGATTATACGATGAAAAACGAATGCGTCCTTCTATCAAACTACTTATGGGTCAATAAAAAAGTTTAACTAATTTAGCATGATATTACAACAATATTGCACATATTCTTGTAGAGGCATTGTAAAGCTGATATTTGAAAAAGTGATCTAAAAATGAAGAATATATAATTTCATGTATTTATATAGGTTTAAGCGAGGTATCGTGATGTGTTTTTTTCTTTAGAACTCGATCATGCCGTTGATATTTGTGCGCAGGTCACGTAAGGGTCACACATAGCGTTGAAGTACTTTGTGAAAACCGTGAGCGAACTTTTTCACCGGGTGAATACACATAAAATGCACAATTAAACGTTGAACTATGGTGCATTAGTATTAGGTAGTTTTATGTATATAACTTCACAAACAGGTGATTTCAATCCCTAATGTTTGAGGCATGCTATTAAATGCAATTTTCTTTCATAGAGGGGAATAACCTCAGATCTTTTGAAATTGTGGCTTGCAAAAAAGGGTGTGTCCCTTTAAGTAATAGAGTAACACAACCACGTATTGCTTAAATGGAACTGTCTAGTAACTGTGTAGACATGTGCAAAAAGTTGAGTGGTTGGCGAAATGTATAGTGTTGCTATTTTATAAGTCACTGACTGTTGTATAAAAATGCCAGGTTAAATGTTCGTGACATGGCCGAGAAAATTCTAAGTTACATTCAGTAACTCATTTCATCCACTTTGTACACGGTTCTGATGATCCGTTGGATAATTTGACAGATCTAGATATCTGAATATATGAATTTGAAGCAATTCATGTATCCCTTTGGTTTGTGCTTCGAAAGGCAGGACAATTGATGATTAATGTTTTTGTATTCATAGCTTGAAATATTTATCCGCGATATCCTGCCTCATGTAATCGCCCGTCTGACCACATTTCCTTGCTGGCACAATGCATTTAGAACTCCCTGGTAATGCGATTGCGGAAGTTTTATGAGGTTTTTGATTGTGTGATGTAGACCTTCACGTTTATAATTGATCCCAGTAATGTACGAAATGTCCTTCTTCTCTAAGAAAGCCTCTTGTGTATAACTTAGACTATTCCCTTACATGTCGTATTCATCATATTCCCCAAACTGTGGATTCACCCTAAACATCCTAAACATATGACGTATAATTGATTCGTTAATGATTTGGTAATCCGGTTAAATGGCCCTTAACCATTTTGGAGATAGATTATCTTTGCGATACTTTGCGATAAACCTATTGCTAGTGAAAGCTGAGTTCCACTTTTCTACAACCATTCTGTAATATTGCAATTTGAGCAAATCAGGAGGATATTCCAAAATTCAAACTAGATAGATTATATATTATATTCATTTCACTCACAACAATCATGTTCATCTGTCCCATCAGAGCAGTCTGTCTTGTAGTCACACGTAGCGTCAGCATTGACGAAGGACATATCCCTCTTGCATCTGAAGTAGCCTGTATAAAAAAAAAAAAGAAACATAATGCAATTAATTAAAATCGCCAAGTTTTGTTGAAATATATTCCTGGATCAACTGTATCAACGTGGAAGTATGTTCCAGAACAGAATAACACAAATAAAGGCCAGGATTTACATATTATGTGGCATTGTGCCAGATCCAACGACAGCGTCTAAAGTATGGTTGTTGAGCTTGACTAATTGCTCTGCATGTGCGATGATCGAAACATGAAAGGCAAACTGAAAAAAGTTTCCCTCATAGAACCCCCTGCCTACACCTTCAGCCAGTAAAATACCCAAATAGTATGATGTGTATATTGTAATGGGATGGTACCATTTCGGTCTATAGGGGAGAAGTAATATTAGCACAATTATGATTTTAAAAATTTAAATTAAAAATGTATTCGCTCAGAATCGGTTAACAAAGAGCTAAAATGTTAATTAATGTATCTGATCGGAATAAGTGTCGGTCCAGCATTTATCCAAAAATGAAATGGAAGCTCTTTTAACCAATCATGTAAAAGATTATGTTTTAATACATGATGATACAACTTTTGACTGAAAACCGCCAACGAATTGATTTATTTGGAAAATTATCATTTCTGTCCTGTCATGACAGATATCGCGATGACGGTCGTATGGTTGATACACAGCCACGTAGCCTGCGTACACACCCTATTGCAATTGCGCGTGTGTATAATTCGCCGCAGCGAACGAAACTCGCTCGAACGAGGGGACAGCTAGACTGTCGCCTGCGTACACGGGCAAAGATGACGGTGAATATAGGCTCAATGTCAGCGGCTCTCATAAACGTTTTTACAGATTTTCTGCATTTGACAATTGTATGGATCAGATTTTTTTCCGCACAGGCCCCTTTTTATGTTATTATAATAATAATAATCAATCAGTTCGAGCAATGAAGCTATTTCCCACTACTGGTCTTTAGGTTTAAGTAATTTCAATACATTTCAATAATTAAGTAATTTCAATACATTTAGTATTCACTAAACAAGACGGAGAAATATGTAGGTTTTTGTAATTCATGTTTTGCGCTAATTGATAGTATGTATACTAATAATATTGATTGGCTTGTTCTTTCGTGATATATCAGAAATACTGCATTCGCTAGGATTATATTGGACTCGTTTTCGACTCGTACAATATAATCCTAGCGAATGCAATATCTGTGATATGCTCAAGGCCAGTCAATATTATATAAATATGATTTACAGACCGTCCCAATGTGTACGTGATCGCAGCTTTGGGTATGACAACGGTATGTTAATTTAAACGTTTATTCTCTTCCTTTCTTGCATGTTGGTAATATGACTAATAGTTGGTTATGATATGCTGTAAGGATTGGTTACTAACATTCAGTTAATTACCTAAACGGTACTATCCGTTTAATCAAACCATACGTACAGTTTATTTATTAGGCTTTTATTTACCCGAAAAGTTCCGTGCCGATATATTCAGCTGCAGCAGATCTTCATAGTAGCTATCAGTGATATCTCGGTAGATCTCAACGAACAGACTCCCAGCTTCGAAGAACACATCTCGTGGGCGCCCTCTGAAGTGACCAAGTGTGCGCGGTATTGTCACCGTTGTGTCAGAACTCTCTCTGTCGCGTCCAATAGTGATTGTACTACGTCCATTATAAGTGTGGACGAGTCCAAACGAGACCTGGTAGTAGAGATCCTCTGTTTCATAGCCAGAGGCGTATTGGAAAGTCCACAGAACGTAAACATTTAGCGCGTTTGCGTACCCATAACTGGTCGATGTTAGCTGCACTTTATCTCCAACGACCAGTTCGTGAGCTGCATGAACAAAACAAAAAGGGGTCATACTTTACGCTATGATACATTGTGAATAGCGCTATACAAATAACCTGCATTATTATTAGTAGTATTATTATACTTTGGAAAGTAACTTGCCTTTTTATCATGTTAGACTTGAACACTGGTCATGATTGTGCGTGCATTGTACGCACAATGTGTGTGCAATCGGATGTGGAAGGAACATGGCTAAGATTTACAGTATTTTTGTTTGTGCGTGTGTGTGTTTGCGCGTATGTGTGTGTTTGTTTGCGTGTTTGTGTGTGTGTGTGTGTGTGTACGCGCGCGTGTGTGTGTGTGTGTTAGTGTATGTGTTTGTTTGTGTATGTGTGGGTGTGTGCGTGTGTGCGTGTGTGCCTGTGTGTGGAAGGGTGTGGCTGTACGTGCGAATGTGTGTACATATGAACTTGTTTCACCCCACAATATGATAAATATAGCATTTGAATAAGAAAATGCATGTTTGTGTTCATTAACTTTGACTGACACATTTAAATTGGTTTATGTTCGATTGGTCTACATTCAGTTGGTCTGCAACACATTTGGTCTACTGCCTTTTAACGGGTAGTATAATGTTGGTAAGGCTGAACTTTAGGTACCAAATTTGGACAGTAACATTATAACCCATTTTTTATAACTCTACCATGCTTGAAAAGCTATCAAAAATTTCAAATGACTAACAAAATGCGTGTTGTCATTCAAAGAGCACCATTAAACACAAGAGGGCGCTTTTGTTATAAGGCAATGGTTTTCAACAATTTTCAAACAAAAGTATCCATGTGATGTTTTATTGAAATGATGACTAAATAAAGAGATCATCAACAACTGTTTTCAAAATGCTTTTGACAATTTTTTGAAAAAGTGCAAGCAGGTTTTTATTTTTCGCGTAAATCATTTAGTTATTTAGTTAGGGCCCAAAATAAAATAGATTCATCGATAGTTCAGCAATTTCTGGATCAATTTTAACCAAATAAATTTTATTCTGAGATTAAAATTGCATGTTCTCCCAAATGCGGCACTCAATTTTGTATTACCTCACAACAAATTGTAATGAGCAGCGCCCTCTCTACCAAAACTAAACTTCCCATTTAACTTTAATTTCCCCAACGTCAAATACGATCCCTAACCTGAAACCTAACCCTTACCCTAATTTGTAACCCTAACCTTAATCATAATTCATAATTAAAATTATAAGCATCCGAATTAATATTTTTAGTAGACCAATTGGGAGAAGACCGAATGGTTGTAGATCAGTCGACAAGTTACCTTTGAATTGACAATAATGTGTGAGAGATAAATTTATCGCCCGAAGACGAAGTTGAATATTGATAACTGGTAGATTCCAGGCTTCTCGGGACGAAAGATTTTTTTAACTAAACTTATTGGGTGGAATTCACAAAGGAGGTTTGTAGGAGGTTTATTATGATTGGACCATGGTTTACGTCAATCAATGAAATGTCATTTGTAAAATGATTGAGAACGAATGTTGATTTGCAATTTACCAATTGTATAGAGCAGCATTCCATAGATGTGGACCATTGTAAAACCGTAGTTTGTACAAAACTTCTGGGAACCTCATGTGTGAATTCCAGCCAAAAAGTGTGATAATGGACCGGAAAGCAAACAGTATTAATCATGAAACTTACTACAATTGCTTTCATCTGACCCATCCAGGCAGTCAGCTCGATAATCGCAAGCTGAGTTGATATCGATGGTCCGATGATTGGCGTTGCAGACAAAGTAATCTGTTAGAAACATAAGTTATCAAGAAAATTAAATTTAAAAAATCAAAAAAGGAGGGAGAAGAAGAAGAAAGGACGGACAAATGAGGAAGAAGAACATGAACAAGAAGGAGGCGGAGAAAGGAAGACAAATTATGATAAATTAGTACAAACAATACTTATAATACAAAATATGATATACGAGCGTATAATACACTTCGTTCAATAACGTGCAGATAACCTAGTGCAAAAGAAATGAATGGCCGTAACCAAGATTTTTCAAGGTCGAACGTAAGTTACAAAAAAAAACACACCGAGCCCAAACGAAGCGGAAACCTATATACAATAGACCACAATCGCAAATGTGTACTCACCACCAAAAGTAACGTATATGGTATTATGTACATTACTGTATGTCAAAGTAAGACATTATAGTCAAGCTTAGAAAATAAACATTTCGAGTATGACAGAAGGGATGTGTGTAAATCCATACATTTTGCGTTGCATATCACCGTTTCTGGCTAAGTTTCGTGATTTGTGTATAAACCTCAAAGGAAATATCATAATCATATCATAGAAATAAACTAGTGCTTATTTTGGTCTAGTTTTAGGTGTTTGGGGCTCAGGTGTTTGGGGCTCAAATTTTACTAACAGAATAAACTAAAATTAATAAACAAAATGGAAGGCATATGTTAAAGGTAGGGTTAAGAATCGGTATGTCCCGAAGTGCCCCCGATATTTTGTGCGAGATAATGAAAAACTGACTGTCAAATTCGAAAGAACATACGATTTAAATGGCAAAATAAAATTTATTTTATCAAAATCCGTTCAGAAACGGTTGAAATAAATATAGTTTGTTCAAAAGGGTTTGTCACCGGCCATCACCTAGCAAACCAAAACAAAACACAAATAATAAGAATGCTCTCCCTATTTTGTCGTATGGTTATTATTCAGACTGGTTTAAAAATAAACAGAAGTGGTGAAAAACAATATTAAATCATCAAATAATGTATGAATCATAAGATAAACCCTAACCCTAGGTTTGTATGATTGACCTTTGTGTACATCGATGATGACTGAAAGATCATAAAATCAGTTGATAAAAATGAATAACTATTCATTTGATGAACTTCATTATGCACACATCCTTTTATTCGCGACAGTAGGGTATCGGCTTATATATCTAAGGGGACTTTCATGACTACCGATTTTGAAAAGACCCCATTATAGTCCGCTCTCTTAGGGTGAACAAATTGTTCTGCGTTTGTATATACAATTATACATATCTACACTGCAAAATATAAATTACTTAATAAGCCAGCAGTTTGTTGATAGATGCAGAGCGACTAGATGGCCAAATGTCCACATTTTGTTTTCTCACGAAGAAGGTTTTAGTAATAATTTTCCATAGAATCAATCGATGTTATCTAAATTAATTGTCCTGGGAAAGCCTCTTTTTAAATCTTTAAAATGTGACGTCGTCAAAAGAACGGACTAATGAAATTAGACTAAAATCACTATTATAATTATTTATATGGATTTTTTCGGCAGACCTATTTTAAAAGTCACCAATTATAGAATAAGTGTCAACGTAGGTTGTATTCTTTAGTGCCATTTAACGAAAACCAGTCAGCGCCCTGGGGGATTACATTATGTGAGTCTATTTACCGCTTGATTAGCTAAATTGAGTGCTTTGGATTTGGCGTCAGTATTTTGTTTGTATACGTCAACCAATTTGTCAACTATCTGAATGCGTACGTCCATCAAAACAAAACATTATCGCATGATAGAACATGCTGAAATATACATTGACGGAATGGAAATTGCACACATTATGGGAGCACAAAATGTTAAAAGCTAAATAGCACAATAATTACACGCAAAACAAAAAACATTGAGGTATTTACCATTTCAATTTACTACATGTATTTGATCAACGTTTAGCGCCTATACACAGGGTGGCCCAGAAATAACGGAACGAGGTACTCGCCAAACTAAAGACTCATGATGCCCGCCATACTGCATCGAGTGACGATGCTCCGTGCACCATTGTGAGTG
>JAUELG010026419.1:0-11740 GCA_031471515.1 Dendraster excentricus | reverse complement strand
TTTTTTTTAGAGCGCCTACACCAGAAATGAAATATTTTTCTTAATACATGCTCCATAATCTTGAAGAATAATTAGTCTCCTATTAAAGTATAATATTTTCATACGAGTCCGATCGCTGAATGGTTCTGGCATGGAACTCTGCCATATCCCTGGATCTCACGAGATGCAAGGGTTTGTAAAAGTTTGTGTGTTCATAGAAATAATAGCCTACGCATACTAGAAGTAACTACTAACTACTATTGGTAAAACGCAGGCTACTTTGGGTAAAAGATCGAATCACATAAAGAGAGTGATATTTCATCATGATATTTATTGCGTGTAACCACACAAAATTTCCTTATGGACAATAAATTCAACTTGAACTACAGTAATACCATGACCATAATAAAAGCTGAGAAGTCTGCTCGACATACGGAGCCGGACTGGCCAGAGGATGCCTAGCCAGCGGGCAAGGATCAGGGATTGATTCACCATTTTTTATTTCTCAATAAATGTTATTAATTATATTATTCATAAATATCCAACAAGATCTTAGAAGGCGCCTTACAAACTGGACTGATATCAGGACTCTACTGACAGACTCAGCTGGAGAGTGATGACCGCCTCATGGGTCGAACGACGCTGGAGCTTCTAAGGGGCTTCTAAGTCTAAGTAAGTAATATTATTCATAGATAAAAAGTATAGTAACACATATGATTAGAAGCAATCTATTTTAAGTTGAATTAAATAAGTTATAAGAAGAAAGAAATTAAGAAAGAAAAAAAAGGAAAAAAACAAAGATTGGCGTAATATTCAAGATGAATGAAGAACGCCAGAAACTTAAAACAACAACAACAACGTAGGAGGGAGATCCCCATCTTCGCGCTGTACGGTACCGACTTTATGCTGCATACTGAATGCCAAACAGGGTACCGTACTCACAAAATTTGTTCTGAAAAAAAAGTGCATTGACCGCTGCACCCTTGTTGCTGCTCCTGATCAAGACAATGAAAGTTGAACTTCGAGTCATCTTCTTGCTGTTTTAAGGTAATTTGTCATTAATTATAATGCTTGCCGTGAACTAGTTGTGAGGCTTAAGTTTATGCCTGTGGCTATGAGTGAAATGATGATACTTGATAGAAGAAGTCTTCGAATTTCTGGGGGTCACTGCTGCCTGTAGTACTCCCCTCCGCTCCCACGTCCACCCCGGCCTCACCCGCCGTTCTTACGGAATCCGTACTGATGTTTATACAAAATAGCATTAGTCTCCAAAAATCAATTAAACGAACATTCACACCTTTTTAAACAACTGGCAAGACTAAGACTGGTCATATCCATGGGATTTCTTACTATCTAGGACACACAAATAATCAAAAACTTGGTTTCTGTCTGAGTTTCCAAAACAAGGATTGTTCATTCCTTCTCCCCAAATACTCCTAATACGTACATCTGGAATATTCCGTGTTAAGTTTAACCCAATTGTATAAAAACATGATACATGTCATCGAACAAGTATGTTGAATATATGCACAATGGCACCTATAAATTACGTCATCACTCATGGTAAATGTTGAAAACCGTTCAATGAATAAACCATATGCCCTTACATATGTGCGCCATTTTTCAAAAAAATTAATTGAGCCATTGAGAAGTTATGATACAAAATTTATTTGACAACAATAAATACTAAATGGCGCCTATATGACGTCATCAGTTATGGTAAATGTTGAAAACCTTTCAATGATTAAACCATACGCCTTTACATATGGGCGCCATTTTTAAATACATTTCATTGAGCCATTTTCAAGTTATGATACATAATTTATTTGACAATAAATACAAAATGGCGCCTAGATGACGTCATCAGTCATGATCATGGTTGAAAACTTTGCTGTGCCTTGTCCACATGTCTATTCATATGTGTGCCAATTTTCAAGACATTTCATTAAGCCATTGAGAAGATATTATACATAATTTATTTGACAACAATAAATACAAAATGGCGCCTATGTGACGTCATCAGTTATGGTAAAGGTTGAAAACATCTCTATACTTATGCTAATGACATTAACTTTCATCATGTAAAATATGATATACTTATGATATTGCGTTACAGAGTTATGATACAATATGTATTTAACGAAAATAAATACAAAATGGCGCCTAGATGACGTCATCAGGCATGGTCAAGTTTGAAAAACCTGCTGTCCTTAGTTCGCATGCCTTTACATATTATAGTTCGCATGCCTTTACATAATATGTGTCAATTTTTAAGATATTTCATTGAACCATTTTCAAGTTATGATACATTAACTGTATTTGACTACAATAAATTCAAAATGGCGCCTAGATGACGTCACCAGGTATCGTCAAGGTTGGAAACCTCGCTATGCTCATGTTAATGACATTAACTTTCACCATGTAACATATCATATAGTAATTATATTGTGTTATAGAGTTATGATGCATTATGCATTTGACTAGAATAAATGCCTAGATGACGTCATCAGTCAAGGTCAAGGTTTAAAACCTTGCTGTACTAAGGTCACATGCCTATACCTAGGTGTGCCAATTTTCAAGACATTTCATTAAGCCATTTTCATGTTATCTTGCACACAAACGAAGTGGCGAGAAATAAGGATAAAGAAATAATAACTAAATAAATAATAAAGACGATTCTGACAAAATTATAAGGTGGTCTGTACATGTATGTGTCATACAGCCAACCTAATAAAGACGATTCTGACGAAATTACAAGGTGGTCTGTATGGGTCATACAGCCCACCTAATTTAGCTCAGTGAGCTATATCACCATCAAAAAACACATACCTAGCTGCTCCATCAATACGACCAGACGGGAGAACCAACTTATCTTTATCTGTCTTTTGAGAATTCCCTCATCAACTCAAAGGTTTGGCTGTTTCATATACTGTATACTATCATCAAATAATTTGATATCATTCATTCGTTTAACATTCGTTAATACACTTGTCACTGCATTCCTATATTTCTTATATTCGTGCGTATATTCTGCATTAAAATCATATGCTAAATATATGAATTTATTACAATGTGTTTTTTTTTTTGTTATTAGAATTAAGAATTGCTTTGAAAATCCATGCCTTTTTCGGAGTATGTCTTTTCTTTGAACTATTGTGCACAATATTTGGAGCATGATTATCACATATCTTTACGAAAAACTTTACGAAATACAGAGTAAGTCGAATTAATATATATATCTTCATACACAATCCCAATTTGTCCGCATGTAACACTTCGCCATTAAACTATGAGCGAGCAACTTTTCTCAAAGTTGCAACCTTATCTACAAGAGGAGAATAATCAAATAACACAAATATAAGAAAATGGTCAGATATATCGGTTCATATAATACCTTAGAGAATAGGAAAATTAATTGTATTAGTATGAACATGATCAATAATGAGATAAAGAGTAACTTGTCACTCTTGTCAGCATTGTAATAATCTGCTATATTCCTGTGCTTCCCATTGTGCTTAAATACGCATCTATTGACATTTCTTTTTTGATAAATCTAAATTAAAATCGCCTAACAAAAATAAATCTGACCTGCAAACATTTAATTCTTCTAAGGCACCTAGGAGTTTATATTGAAATTAATCAATGGCAGTATTTTGTTTACGATAAACAATACCAATAATAATTTTGTTATTACGGTCAATTATCTACAACCAGATGCTTTCAGCATATAACAGAGTTCTAGTATATATAAATGTGTTTCTGTGGTACGCCCCACCTCAACCACCTCTTGCATCAGCCTCACGGCAGTAAACCTCAAGGACATTATCAGTTAAAGCTAATATATCAACATTGTAAACGTTCCATACCTCTGACAAGGCATTCATATCATTCATATTCATAACGGATACTCTGTTCTCCCATATTCATAGTTAAGGACCTAATATTAACATGAATTACACTAAAACAGTGACACATTTTATATTTCATATCATTATCAAAACTACAAGGTTTTTAACTATATGTTTTGAGATCAAGATTGATCTCAACATGATCATTTGCTATTAGGAAATCTAACGAACACTCAAAACTGAGTAAAACATACTGGGTAAAGAAAAGTCGCTATATTGGACATTTTCTATGCCCAGTTCAATGAGATCATCCAGGCTCCGGATGACCTTATATACATCGTATTTCAGTTTGCAGACGATGCTACCGAACTTTGTCGTAGCACTTTATACAGCACGGGACTCCCTTGCTCTCATAAAAACAGAGAATAGGAGTGATGTGAGGTCTTCGTTGATAAAGACCCCTCTCATACCATCCTTCCCTTCAATCAAACATGTCAAAAGCGTCCATCGTAAAGACGGTCCCGTATTAAAGTATCACAAGCTTTGATTGATTGTGTTAATCTTAGATATACCGGACATTTTGTATCGTTGTGTTTGAACTAGAGGTGCATTTTACACTGAACACTTTACATGTCACTTGGTTCTTGTGTATGAATATGATGCAGTTACTATGTTGATCAACATTGTTAGCAGCCAGTTGCTACATCTCATTAGAAGTATATTATATCAATTAGTATGAGTACATTTTATCAGCAAAGTTAGCATAGTGAGAAGACCCCGTACATTGTGTAGTCCTTGGTAGTAAAAATATTTCACTACGATATGCCAGCAAATTATACACGTATTGGAACATATAGCCTATATCTTTAGTTATTATCCAATGAAACATGGAACATGTTTTATGCATATTAAGCGTGGTTTGTGGTGCTTCATCTTAAGTTTAGAATGATTTTTCTAACTCTTTGCCAAGCCAGAATGGATGATTGTTAGGTGCATGGCTCTGATTAAGGGCACATAAGTGTTACATTTGAGGTGAATTTTGAAATTCAATTGTAGACTGTGGCAACATTATTTTTTGGAAACTACAAACATTCTGCAACACATAGCTACAAGTTCAGACCTTAACAAATAGCCAATAAACGACAATCAGTAGCCAAATATCTCTTCGTCAAAAATGTACCGTACATAACTCGGTGTCCAAGCTGATATTTCTCTTAAAATTTCACTTTTTTTGACATACTGCATCAGATGTTCAAACATACCATAAACAAAACTTAAAACCATTGCCATATCCATTTTTTGCAATTTAGTTATTAGAATATGGCCAAAACAAATGTGGACACCGAGTTATGAACAGTACGTCTTATTCTCTACATGCTATCTCTTTGCCTGATTGCCAGATATGGTTTTACAATTTTTTGAAAACTACTATTTCAGAACTGAAATGTAATATTTCTGTACTTTATAGTACTGTAGACACCAAAAGTAAGTATTTTTACATTCAAATAATAACTTATTTTTCTTCAGATTCAATAAATGTTTGTTTAAATGAAAATACAGAAGGGTGCAATTCAAATATAACAAATTAATTGATTAATTTATGATAATTTGTTTCAAATTTTAGATTGGTAGTAACGTACATAACTCGGTGTCTTTTCATAACGGTGTCTTAGTTATGTACGTTATATGAAAAAGTTCAAACTGCAATATTTTGTAATTATCTTCACACGAAATCAGACATGTGTATGTCTTTAAAAATGTGTATTACCTTACCATGACAAATAGCTAAAAATAGGTGGTCTTATTGGAAAAACAAAACATGTGTTAACTCATGAACATAACACGGTGTCCACATTCATTGTTGTGATTGAATAACACATTCAAGTTGAAATGGGGAATCTTAAGTTGTCAGTGCTCTTCATTCACCTAAATACACCATAATATCATTCTAAGAGGATACAATATGTTTTTGTATATATTTTATTTCAATGTGTATGATTATAACTGTAGGACACCAAAAAATTTCCGTTTTCAGAAATCTAAATAATTTTAAAACCATGTTCCAGAATGAAATGAACTGATTGGGAATCAAAGATTAAGTGGAACTAAACATTATAACACTGCAAGCTTGTAAATAAATTAATTATTTATACACCCTTCATCAGTTAGTAAAGTAAGAAATTTGGTGGACACCAAGTTATGAACATGTCACAAAAATTGCATTACGTGTAAATGAAATAAGGAAATAAAAAAATAGAAATTAACGCAACAGAAATGTAAATTATTACATACATTTTGCATCAAAATGAAAATAATCATAAATATTGCATCCCAATAGTAAAAATCAGGTATCTAATTGGTGCATGTTTTGAATGTAACCAAAAAAGTGCTGAAAATAGGCATTTTTTCGTCATATTGGTCTAAAATTGTTAATTTTAACTTGGTGATGCTGAAACTTTGTTTTGAGTTTCCCCCAATGGTACTTTCTAATATAGAAATGCTAATTCATATTTGGGTCTCATGGTTTTGGAAAATTAAACAATTCCCAGCGCTCAAATCCAAGTGTACCCTTGATCTGAGCCATGTTCTACCAACAATTTGAGTGTTATTTTACACAAGTATTTGTCGACATGACTGAAACTGTTTTTTTAAAGCAGAACCACAATCAGCCAGCTTGTACGATTGTAACCCGCAATCAAGTACAAATTGGGTGATCAAGCAAATAAAGCAAATTGATCTTACATGAGGCAATTGTCAAGTGGTCATCACAGGTCTATTGGTCAGTCGAGTGATTGATTAGTTGCTTCTACCACTAGAAGAGAATGGTAAGACAAGTCGAACAAGCTTGAAACATGTCAGACAACTTTATACAAGCCCCTCTCAGTCAGATGATGCCTAACAATATGCTAGCTAGAGCCATCCAAAGATTTCTATAATGATAGACGTTCATCTTTACTCGAGGCTACGTTGTGTCGGTTCCTGCTTGATCATCGATGCAATGTAGCTACATCGGATACCATGGTTAGAAAAACTTGAAAAAGCTGATCTAAGTCCCTCTGATTTAAAAGAGATAATGAACAAACGTTTCCTAGAACATTCATCAATTATATCCCTGACGATAGCTTTTTGTCCTTGATAGAGTCTACAGTTTGATTGCTCCATCTGCTGTAGCAAGAAATATAGGCGTCTCCTCTCATGTCTCTCTTCGTACGGTTCCGTCATGGATGACATGTCGTGACTTTCATGATGACGCACCACCTGTGACGATCTTCTGTGATTGTAATTGTGGATATGTGGTCTTATGTGACTCTTATACGGAAGTCACGTGACAATAAACCTCCCTGGCTACATAGTGAATCGATTTCAGTTATTACAGGCAGAGGAAGATCCATGGCTATCCATCAAAAGCTACCTGTGTTCAGCAGAACAAAAGTTATCGTATGTTTAATGTTAGGTTTTTCTACACACCTAGGGGTAGGTGATCCTCTTGATATATGGACGCTTGCGTGACGAAACTCTTCCCATCTCTGTATCGTTAGGACTACGTAGTTCAACCCTCCGTTCATCTGGGATCATCGGGATTTCATCATCAGAAGACAGTTCACATCTGTCTCTTTCCAAACTTGTGTGAGTTGGTCTACTTTGGTCCTCACGTGGACTAGTTGTAGATGATCCTGGTGAAGCTCGTCTTGTCTCTGTATTGAGAGAGTAGAGTAAATCCTTGCTTAATGACAATGAAAGTAATAATAATAATTATGTATTCATAATTCGAAATTCACATAATCTCTATGCGCTGTAAAAAATAGAAGAAAAGAGAAAGGTTCCGCATAATATACTGCAAAGTGACTTTAATCACTTTATATATACTGATAAATACATCTGAAAGGTGTTTTCCCAGAAGAGTGTTTATGTACAGTAGATGAAATGGAAATGTAATTAATCTAATGTTTGCCAATAATCGGGATATTCCCATGGCTCTCCCGATGCAGATAGTTATATGATCCGAGTCATGTCGTCATTGTTGGGTGTTGCATATCCATGGTTTGCTTGAAGGTCTACATGGTCTAAGGCTTGAATTGATAGTGTGACTGCGACATTTGTCAGGGCCAATTTGCAAAAAGTTAATGTAATAACTGGCAAGAAAGCAAGTTCATAATTTTGAAATGTTATTTTCACGTTCCGGCGAATAAAAATAACGTGATCTCAGGACAACTAAATAAATGTTCATTATGTTTTGATTTAATGTAAACTAAGCAAGTGATATCATTGCAAAGTTAATGTAACCAAATATGGGCCATTCGGATTCATGTTTGTAATTTAAAGCCTTCTCTTTTTCTTAGTCGCATAATTATTCATACAAATTATAAGTACTAATTGGCCCAAAACAACAAAATACATCATAAGGCACATGTATCATAAAACATTGTAAAAAATACACAGTGGCGTAATGAGCCCCAAAATTTGGGGGGCTCACCCAAATCCGCATCACCAGGGCGGATCTAAATTTTTGCCAAGGGGGATTTGACAAAATGAGCTGCGTAGCGGCGAAAAATTTATTTGGGGGGCAAGCGGGCCCCCCCCCCCCCACAAGTACGCCAGTGAAAGTACATGTGCCCCTTACCGCCCCCCTCTCCACTCCCAATCAGTCCGATCTGCCTACCTCACTGCCTATCCTTCACTGCAAAGGACCTACCTCTAGATGGTCCAGGATTACAGGTTGTTGGGTCTTGTGAAGATTCCCTCTGGTGGGCTGTCACGTTGGGTAATTTCAGGCAGCGTCTGGCGTCTTTTGTGAACATCCGTCTTGTTGTGGGGACCAGTACACTACGGTTGTCTGCATCCTGCAGTAATGCACGCCAATCATCGTTGATCTGTATATATAAGAGGAATTCAACACGTATAAAGATGCACATGTACGTCCAATATTATTCTCGATTTGACAGAATAACGTGTGATTGTATGATGATACAAATTGTCTTAAATGGAGTAGTTCAGTTTTGGTATAGACTACGCTGCACAAAATGATTAGTTTTTGAGGTTATGAGAAACTAAGTGTCAAAAGATTTGAAAGAGCATACAATGTAATGACAGAATAAACTTCATTTTATCAAAGTTGGTAAGAAGCAATTGAAATATCAATACAAAATCCGTTTGGAATAAATCCAGGGCCCCAGATTTATTCGATGATTTGAAAGAAATATATAAAATGCTCAAGATTTTTCAAAACTGTTCATAGGAAGTTTTTAAGTAGTTTTCAATGACCTCTGTGTCAAATTCGTCAAAACAACAGCCAAACTGATGATTCAATCATTCAAATTAAAAAGCACGAAAATTACATATGATTTTGACCATCTTTCGATACACTAAAATTACATATCATTTAACGTTTGAAATTTCGGCAAACGATACCATTTATAAAATAGCATTTGATTTCAAACTTATCAAAAAGTCCATCCAATTTAGAGCAAAATATGCTAACGCGGGTCTTCGAGATTTTTAAGTTGTCAATTTGGCAAACTTGTAAAATGCGTGCATTCTAATTTGCCATGGATGTACAGAAAATATGTAAATACGAAACAGAACATGTAGAGGGCGGGATGTTTTAATTAAATGTATTGAGTGGTGATGAACAATGATACAATACATAGACTGAAATTGATAAGATTACATTCATTATAAAAATCAGTGTGATTCCTAAAGACCATATGTGCTTACGCGTATAGGGAATGTCTTTGGATTAGCACAGTATTGAGTAAAATGTCACGAATAAAAAATAAATAAATTGTAACAAATTCAGACAATTATTGAGAAAATTAAAACTGTGGTGACGTGTATGCAGCAAATTAATAAGCAGGCTTTTTGTGCGCAATCGGGTACCTATGAACGAATTTTAATGCTGATTTAGGTACATATTTCTTGCCCTTGATCACCTGCGCGAAAATAAATGACGATTGTGCAGAATTATAGTGAATGACGTGAAAATCTAATTAGAATAAACCGAGTAACAAATCAAACGCCTAAATACAATTTTGAATGCTACTGAAAAGAAAGTTGAGTTTTGATAGAGAAGGCGCTACATGTAATTTTGTGTGTGATAATAAAAACTGAGTGTCAAATTTGAAAAAGCATATCACAATGACAGAATAAACTCTATTTTATCAAAATCGGTTCAGAAACGGCTGAAATATCAATAAGCGTAACCATTTGTAATTAGTGCGGGGCCCAATAAATATTTGATAATTTTGAACCCATCGTTTAAATATTGTTAAATGCTTCCTCTTTTCAAATATGTTCAAAAGAAGTTTTTTAATAGCTTTTGATTATCTCCGTATGTAATCCAAATGTGTACGAGCCTTCACATTAATGTGTTTAAAATGTTTTAAGCCAGTGAGTTGTTCTAGAGCGCTATTTTGAATTTGAACGGCTCTGTTTGAATTATGACATGCTTTTCACTTAGTCGTCTGTAGTATTAAATTCCTTTCAAGCATGGTAGAGTAATAACTATTAGTAGGAAATGTAATGTAAAATTGTGACCTCTTTTGTGTTGAACACAAAAGAGGTCACACTTTTGGAACAACAAGAAGTGGGCCTTCGTTTCAACCTCTCGCACGCATGGGACAGGGGCGTCCGTGAGATCCCGCAACGTGTTTCACGCGCACCAAAGACGGTCGTGCGTGACGCTGATTCCTGCACAGGCTTATAAAAGACCGCTAAAGAGACTGGAGAGTAGCCAGAAGAAGTTGGGAGTTCTCCAGCGAAACGTCGCTTACACGTTGCGGGATCTTACGTTAGAACTTCGGCTGGATGAATGATATTTTGCATCAAAGTACATTTGGTGCAGCTTTATATGCTGATATTCTTGCATTTATAGAAGCAAAAAGTTGCACATTTGCGTTGAAGGTGCATCGTTGCATCTTTCTGGTGCAACAAAGTACCGTAAGTAAGTTCTAGTTTTTTTATTTATAATTTCTACCATCATAACTTTGACTGGATGAATGATAATTTGCATCAAAGTACATTTGGTGCACCTTTATAGGCTGATATTCTCGCCTTTATAAAAACAAACAAGTTGCATATTTGCGTTGAAGATGCATCGTTGCATCTTTCTGGTGCGACGTAGCACCCTTACATGCCATTCTGACAACTATGAGTTTAATGTAAAAATTTAATACGAAGTGCATTTTTACACATTACCTACAGGTGCAAAGCATTGGCGTTGCAGCCGGAGGAGCTGGGGAGCAGACTGCCCCAGAAGGCTTTCCGAGGGTATTTACAGCAGGAAAAACCACCAAAACACTGGGAAAATTATCATTTTGGACTTAGATACAGGGAATTTGATTGGCTCTGTCCCCCTGATAACAGGCACCTGTTACGCCACTGATGCAAAGTTTTACACATAAACCAGTTGTCACCTTTAAGTTCACCTTTAAATGGTTTAACGTCGCGCCTGCTTTTGAAAAAGTGCAGAAAAGGTGAAAATAAATAAAGTGCAACTATTTGTTACTAAATTAATGTTTCCACTTTAAATTTTGCTTATCTGGATCAGGAAATACAAAATAAGTTGCCACACTGGGCGCAACTTAAAAAAGTGCAACTTCTGGCAAAGTGCTTTAGCTGCACTAATTGCTTTAAAGGACACGCCGTTACAGGGGCAATTTGAACTTTGAAATGTGCTTAGATGCACCTTTGTGGCGCACTAAATCTTGCATTGTGCATCCTTACACCTTCGCCTAAACGTAGAATTATGCACCTATAAAGGTGAAAAGGTGTCTCAAGCGGTTGGCCCCATAAGGTACAAATTAGAAAAAAGGTGCAAAGTGGATCCTTTTTTCTTAGTATACAGAGTGACCCAGAAAGGTTGCAACACTTACGATCGTTAATTTCTCCGACACCATCAAACAAATGTCATTATT
>JAUELG010026308.1:1414-11743 GCA_031471515.1 Dendraster excentricus | reverse complement strand
ATTCATTTCAAACATGGTAGAGTTATAACTATCAGTTTGTAATGTAATGGTGCAGGTAAAATTCAGTTTGACCAAAAAGGTACTCTCTTTACCAGAACTCAACTATCCCTTTAAACTAAACTCTAAGTTAGACTTGTGAAAATCCATTAGTTTTGTTTGTTTTTTGTTTGTAAAACTCCTTTTATATAGGCAAAATGTGTTGATAAAAATGCATTATTTTCTATTACCAAAGATGATTTCAAGTTCTTGATGCAACATTTATGAAAAGTCTAAAATTCTTGCTTTGATGCATTTGAATTTGGAATATATTGTATTCCAAGGCTGCACATGTTTTTTTTTCCATAATTGTAAGTCCAACTCAGAGCTATGTTCAACTTAGAATCTCTAACACCCCCCTAATGTAGCAAGCCTCATCTCTTTGTGTACGTAATAAATAGAGATTAATATTTTCTTTACAGCAAAAATAGCTACCTTTATAAATTGCACTAATCATGATGGTGTCTGACAAAAATATATGTTAAATCTGCTCAGGTAGCTGCTCTGCATGAAATGGTTTTGAAATGCCCGTTTACTAAATTTGGGATTTACCTCATATAATGCAGTGGTATGCATTGCCATTCTAGTCAATCGATCCAGTGTCATACTTTTGGATAGATGATAAAATCATGATTTCATATTTTGTCATAAGACGTTCTACTCTATCCTCTGTCCAACAGTCTCCATGCATGACTCAAGACACTAATTTACCCTACACTCAACAATTGTGATGCATTGTATTAATTATCAAATTCTGGATCTTATATTACAATGTCAAACTGTAACGACAAGTGACCTAGCCGATATCAACATCTACTATCATAAGCCCATGGTCATGATGCATGACCCTACCTATGATTTGATTCTATGTCATACGGTCGTGACGCGAGAGCCCGTCGGGCTGACCATCTCAGAGCTGCTACGACTGCTGTCGTCCTTCTGAAACCCCAACCCGCTTTCCGGGCAGATTGCCTCGCTGTCCCCCTTCCTGTTGGGGTTGGGGCTGTAGTTGTAAGGGGACACCAGGACAGGTACAGCTGTTGATGACGGGGAGTCGTCACCCCGAAGGACACCAAAAGGCTTCTGGGGAAGTTTGAGTCTCTGGGGGCGGTGGGGTAAGTTCTCCCCCGTCCCGTCCGACAAGCTCCTACTTCGCTGGGGCTGCGGCGTGTGGCAAGAGTTGACCTCGCCTTCCATGAATGAGCCTTCAGACTCGTTGCCCTTTTTCTCAATGCGAATGAAGGAGTTGAGGCGGTTCTCAGAGTAGAAGTATTGCTCCTCGCACATATCCTCGTCGTTATTGTCGGGGGACATGCAGTCCCCCGATAGTCCGTTTAAAGGAAGGTCCTGGTACTGATTGTTTGAGGACACGTCCATGCGTTCACCTCTTGGGGGCTGGTACCCCCGCTGCAAGTTTGGGTAGTCCCTATGCTGAGGGTTGGATGGCGGTGCCTTCAGCCCGGGACTCAGTGGAGTAGAGGGGTCTGTGTCCACCTCGGAGCAGCTCTCAAACTCCTCGGGCATCTCCTCCTTCATGATGTCGCTGCAGCTGTCCCACTCCACAAACTCATCCGGCATCACCTCCTTGTCGATGTCATCGTCGCTGTTCCACGCTTCCAGCTCATCCAGACGTCTGTCAAAGTTCAGATCCGCGCCTGTCACATCCAGCTCCGGTTCCAGCTCCGCCAGTGGGGGGCTGGGAAGGACCTGATCGCTTGAGGACTCGGATTCTGATCGCTTCTTCGTCTGCACCTTCAAGTGTTTGGGAGACTTCTTCTCCTTTCTGGAGAAGAACCCCCTGCTCTTTTCCTTTTCCTTTCCCTCACTGTCGCTGTCAGACTTCTTCCCGCCGATCAACTTCAGAAAGGAGAAGCGCTTCTTTTCTGCTTTCTTCTCTGGAGAACTGGGGTCCTTCTTTTCCTTTTCCTCTGTTTCATGTTTATGCTTTGATTGCATCTTCGGTGTTTTCCCACCACTCTTTGAGGAATTGAGGCTGGACTTGCTGGAAGATTTAGAATTGGAATTCTTATTGAGTGATGAAAAGAGATTTTTCCTCGATAAGACAGCCGGAGATTTTTTACCACTCGCTGCATCGGGTTGGACTGACCTCTGCCGCGAAAGGCTGCCTGTTGTAGGAACGGTTGAGATGCTGCTAAGACTGTAAGAACTGCTGTGGCATGAGAAGGAGCGTACGCTCATTGAACAGTCTTTTAGTGAACCGACTTCATCATCTGCCCTCTTCATCCAGATCCCATCTCCTTCAGCCGTTTCTCGAGTCGGAGATGTGATTTTGCCTCCGCAATTCTTAACAGGAATGTTCAACTCTTTGCACAGATCTTTTGGCCGCTGCTTTGGCCTCCCTTCATCACTGGAGGAGAGTTCATTTTGAGCGACATTTACCCCCTCTGCATTGTCCTCTTTCTGATTTTGGCTTGAAGATGCGATGGAAGCCCCTTTCTTCTTTGTAAATGTTCCGAACTTGGATGGGCTTTCCGCTGAATTTGAGTCCTTTAAGGTGCTGTTCTTATCAGCTTCAGTTTTCACCTGTCGATTTCCAGACATATTCTTTGCATTCCTAGTAAATGTTCCTGGCTTAGGGGAAGCTGTGTTTCTTGGAGAGGGTGACCCCTGTTTGTCTCCAGAATTCTTTGGCTTATTTCCATTCACATTAGCTCTAGGGGTGGTATGAAACTTTGTTGGTGTGCCTGAGCGAGTCATACTTGGACTTGGGCTATTCCTCTGCCCAGCTGGGGAAGCTGAACGTCTGCCTGCAGGACCAGACTTCTGCAATCCAGTATTTACCCTTGAAGCGGGCGAGTTTGATCTCTGAGAAATCGATCCATTTTTACTCGATGGAGTAGTCCTCTGTTTGGTAACAGAGCTCTGGGAAGATGTTGTTGATCGTCTTGAGGGAGACTCGGAGCGCTGAGAAGTGGTTGAAAGCCGAGATGGGGACTCTGATCTTCTTATTGATGCATTCTTTTTCTGGTTGGCTACATTGGTTTGTGTCTTCAATGAAGATATATTTGATGACTTGGGAGGAGTCTTTGAGGCACTTGAGGGCTTATTTATGGGCTTATTTCCTGATGACCCTAGGGACTTTAGACTCTCCTGTGAGGCCTGCGCGTTGGTTCTTCTCCATCCCCCTTTCGTGGAAGGCACACTTGATTCACTTCCGGTCACTGATGGAGCCTCTTCAGATTGTACGGGAGACAGGACTTTTTCATCTCCACTTAATGGATTGGTCTCGGGCGTCTGTTCAGGCAAAGAAGCACTGTCCTTGGTGAAAGTTGACTGTTTCAACAAGACTGGACGGTCTCCATTTTCTGCACCTGTTTCGCCTTCCCCATTCTGGATGTTCAGTGAGTTCATCTGCCTGGATAAATTCTCAGACTGACTATTCACATTATCCGTTGTGAGTTTGGATGAGGAATTTACAGGAGAGCTACCCGCTCTCCCTGAAACAGCGATTTTTGACTTGGGACTTGCTGATCTGTTTGTTCCGAGAGGTAACTTTGATCCTGGAGACCTAGTAACGGCAGGGGATCCTCGACCAGTGGGAGGTTTGGGAGAAGAAACTGTCCTCGCTGATGAAATATTGGTTGGTCTGCCCTGTCGTGGCTTTGGAATACTGCTCAAATTGCTGCTGACTGAAGACCTAATGGACGATGTATCGCTCACAGAATCTCCATCTTTTTGAGAATCAAAAGATGACTTCCTGCCAGCTCTCGGAGGTGTGATGCTCCTTGCAGAGTTGGTGACATTGCGTAGAGGGGTGACCGTTTTGTTGGTAGGTGAAGACTTTGGGGATGGGGTTAGTCTGGAGGGAGTTCCAGGCCGTGGTGAGGTAGTTCTGGGTGGAGTAGATGTCCTTGGTGAAGTTCTTGGGGGTGGAGTGCTTGTTCTGGGTGGCGTACCCCTGCCATTTGGTGTTGTGCTCCTTGGTGGGGTAGCAGATGCACTCCTGGTTGCACCCCCTCTTGCCCCTCGCACAGCACCCCTCCCTCTCGCTGCTGAAGTTGGACTTTTTGTTAGACCACCTCGGGTTGACACTGGGCTCTTGGGAGGCATAGTACTCTTTGGTGGAGTGATAGAGCGAATTTTCCCAGTTATAGGACTACGGTAGATCTTTTTCCCACCTTTAATTCCTTTTGGTCCATCTTCCTCCTCAGTCACAGATTTCTCCTCGACACTGTCTGAGGGCTTTGAGATCCTTGGCCCTTTCCGCACTACAGGCTTTGCTGCATTATCCTCAGTCTCCTGAGAAAGAGGTTTGCTAGTTTGACTATTGTTCTCTGCAGGTGGGCCACCAGAGATGATCTTGCCATTGATTCTCTTGATTGGTTTCTTCCCTTTGGATTGAGGCATGCCAGATGTGATGCATTCATCCAACAAGGCTTGTTCACTTTCAGCATCGTCTCCAGACTCTGCGTCAAGAGAGCTCAGAGAACTATTCCTGGAGAAGCAGACTGGAGTGCCTTCTGTGGCAAATACTCTCCTAGAGTCCTTCTCTATTCCACTCTTACCCATAGTCTCTGGTGGGACATGTTCATCATTTTGCCACGCCTCTGTGACATCCTCGCGTTCTTCATCATTGTCACTCAGTGCGCTCAGACTAGAGTTGTGCGAAAAGCAAGTTGGTGTGTCCTCCACAGCATAGCTTAGGGGAGCCTCTTCAGAACTCAGTCGCCTCATTGCCATTGATCCTTCTCCTAGATGATTCATCCTACTACCACCTGCTCTGGAAGATCTCGTCTTCTCTGCTAATCGCTCTTTGGCACTCTTTTCAGCTTGTTGCACCTGATCTACATGGAGCAAACGGGATGGCTCTTCGTCTTCATCATCACAACTAAGGGAACTGAGCGAGTCCGCCCTTGATATGATTCCCGGAGTCCCTTCGACAGCAAACACCCTTGGTGAGTCAAGAGGTTCCATCATGCTCTTAGATGGATCATGAAATTCATCATGGCTGTCATATTTCTCAAAACTTTGTACTTGTTCAAGGGGGCTCGAAAACGAAGCTCTCTGCTTTTGGACTAGAGGTTGTTTCAGAACTCCGCCATCCTGTTTCCTCTTGCCAGATTCCTTCCTCATCTGCGCCTTGGCTTCTGACAGGTCAGTATCCTCATCGCAACTGAGCGAGCTCAGAGAACCATTACAGGAGAAATTCAATGGTGTTCCTTCCACAGCAAAAACTTGAGGTGTATCCGATGGTGTGCTGCCCATGCTTCCTGCATTGAGTACAGTTTTTTGCTGTGGCAAATTCTGTGTGGTGATGTTTCCATTGACATCTTCTGAGTCAATTGGCGAGGTTAGATCACTGAGGGATGTTGCATTGGATATTCCTGGCGTCCCTTCTATGCAGTATGTTGTGACAGTATCATCAGGTGGAGATGGACTGTTGCCCCACTCTTGGTTACGTTCCTGACTCGATGTGGACCGAGCATCAGAGCTCATCTCCGGAATAGGAGAGGGACTCTTGTGTCTGACATCAGCTGTGGGCATCCTTTTGCGTGGTGCAACACCCTTGGGTGATCGGAACTTGCCCACATTTCTCGGAGACCTATGCTTGGCAAGAAGAGACGAGCGTGGTTTGCTGGACTTTGATTTTGGTATGGCCGAGTTGATGCATTCTTGCAGCAATGAATCTTCAGCTTCCTTAGTCACAGAGTTTGTTTCTGATTGGGCATCATCCATGCACGTCAGCAAATCGCATGAAAGTCGGACCTGATCATCGGTCTCCACACCCTCTGGTTTCTCCAGCATGCTCCTGTCAGGATTTGTAATTCTGAGTTTGCCATCAGAGGCACTTTCAATCTCAATGTCATCAATGCTGAGATCACTAAGTGATGTAGCAGCTGAGAAGTTGACCGGCGTATCCTCTGTGCAGAATGATTTTGATGCATCTTGCTGCTCTTGTGGTTTTTCAAAACTGACATGCTTGTGGGACGATTGCTTCTGACTGACAGGAAGTTTCCTTATGGAGTTATCTTTCTTGAACTTTAATTTGCTGGCTTTGGGGATCCCTTTCTTCCTAACAGGCATTGCAGCATTGATACACTCATCAAGTAAATTCTGTTCCTGTTCTGAGAACTCATTGCTTTCATGGTCCATCCCTTTTTCCAAGTTTATTTCTTTTTCCTGGTCCTCGTCTTCCTCTGTCAAGGCACATGCCTCACCAGGAGGGAGGAGACGTTTTGTAACGGTGGCTTTGATATCTCCATCAATGGTCAATGCGCTGAGACTTGTTGCGCAGGAATTATCAATTGGTGTGCCTTCTGTTGCATACATGGTTGGTTTCTCTTCCATCTCTGGAAGCTTTGGAGCAATGGGTGGCATATCCTTCAGGATACCGCTTTGTGACATCCTTCTTGGACTTGGTGGCATGGTGTCACTGGGACTGTCCGGGAGTTCACTGGGGCTCACAAACCCACTGGCCGCTCGGCTGTTGGTGTATATAGAGCTGATATCATCACCGATGTCTGGAACATCATCGCTGCTTAGGGAACACACAGAACTGCATCTACTGAAGACAAGGGGTGTCTCCTGAACTTCATCGTGATGATGGACATCAGATGGAAGCTGCAGGAGGACGTGCTTCTCTTCTGGCTTTTCTTGAAGTTGAATAGGCTCACCGGGAGGTGTGGTGGATCGCACTTCAGTACTTAGGGACTGATCACCTTCAGCCGTTTCCTTTTCATCAATGACATCCAGCTCATCGTTAAGATCGAGGGAACTAAGGGAGGAGCAGCGAGATATCGGGCCTGGAGTACCCTCTACGCAGTACGTCTTGATATTGTCTTCATGGCTCGCAGCAGGCACTTCTACTTCTTCGTGATGACTCGAGGCTATTGAATGACGAGAGCCACCATGGTCAGACCCGAACTGCGAGGCCAGACTGGAAGGAATCTCTTGGTTTGATGAGGTGTTGTAGCTCCTCTCTTGAACTTCTGGTAAATCATTGCTCATGTAAACAGTTCCGCCTGTATTTGTCTCAAGAGTGGTCTCAACAAAACCAAATCGCTCCAGGTCCTCCCCATGTGACATGTCGTTTGCGTACCTCTGGGAGAAGTCTGTGGGCCTCTCATCATCATGTGCGAATGGCTCTGGATTGCTCATGTTGGGATACATTCCTGCCCCTGGTAATGCTTCCATAGTACCTTGATGGGACGACGACGCTTGTTGTTCTGAATACTTTTGAGGAAATGTTTGAGGATGCTGGGGTGCTATATACGTGGACCCCACAGCTAAGCCCTCACGTGGCCTGTGAGGTGAATTGCACTTTTGACACGGCTGGGAAGAGGCCTCTTCACTCTGCTCTCCAGCATCTTGAGAGTTACTTGAGGCACAAACATGCTCTTTAGGAGGTGCACGCTTGGGGCTCTGCAGCGCAGGAGGCAGATGCTCCTCCGAATATTTCAAACTGTAATCTGTTGTGGAGTCCATGTTGGTACCAAAGGCCTCGTCCGCAGAATGCACCAAAGCTGTCGTCGCCTGAAGGTTCCGCCTCGTTTCGTGCATGTTGAGCGAGCTGTCGGCGGACTGCGAATGGTCCATCTGGAGTCTGTTGTGGGCCATCCGCTCGTGGATGCCAGCGGGGAAGATGTCGCTGGAAATACTGTTGATGCTTTCTGTTGAGGACCTCCTGACCACCATCCCGTGACTCCCCTCGAAGCCAAAGGAGTAGGAGTTGGAGCGGCTGGAGAGGTTTGACCCTTCCGGTGGCATGTGGGTGAAGGAGCTGGACCGTGGACACGTAGGTTTCTGCTGGTGGGTGCTTCGGGACTGCAACCTACCCTCTGCCGTCTCCGCTCGTCTTGGACTGTCACCACCGGGACTTGGCTCACTTGACAGTCCAGCCTGGGCTACTTCCTGCATAATCTGTAAAAATAGAAAATAAAGAGAAAGGATAGAGATAATGATTATTACTATACAAACTAATGATTTCATAAATCATATAGTGCAAACTTTTTCTTAATTATTTGTTCTTAAACAAATATAACCCCAGATTTTATAGTCTAAATAAAATAAAGAACAACAGGAAATAAAATAAAGAACAACAGTTCATCCTGACTTTTAAGCAAGTGAAAAACATTCTCCAATAAAACATTAAGTACTCAACTATTCTGAACCATTATGGAATGCAGTAGCATCAAGAAAATCTAAAGGTATTTTGTTCTGTTCTACTGTTCTTCAAATAAAATATTCATAGTTATTGAAATATTGCTTCAAATTTAAATCAAACATTGATTATTTTAATTACTTATCAGAGAAAAAAGCAGAGAGGTATATAAAACAAAATGCAAAGTAAATACAAACTCACAATGACTGAAATGGCAATTTAGTTGCAGCCCTATCTTCTATGACTCCTATGCCAGAGCTAAAAATTCATCTTTGTCTAATTTGCTGGACATTTTTACTTTTTTCAAACATAATTTGAAATGTAAAAGAAAGAATTATGTTAGTAGTCCTTAATATTGCACAGTCAAATGATAACTGGAGGAATTTTTTAGAATAATTGTTGTTTTTAGTCAAAATGGCAAATTTCAGTCAAACAATCATCATTTTTCATCCAGGATCAAATTTGTCAGAAACTTTCCTTCTAGTAGATATTCTTATATTAAAAACAATTTGCCTAAGGTTTCTCATTCTACAAAGTTAACAATAACACGGAAAAAAAGAAATCAATCTTACCTGTGCTATCCGGCTGTTTGCATGAGGCTTCCCCGGACTGCTCTCAACCGATCCAGGCTGACTCGATCCACTGTGGCTGTCACTGCTGCCCTTCCCCTCTTCAAACGACGGCTCATCTGCCACGATGTCTGCTGCGTGCATGACATTCCCATGGTGCCTGGTACTGGGTGATTGCGCCCTCTGTTGGCTGTTCATGAGCGAGTCCGGCAGCGGGGTCGCGTTGGGATTCCAGATGGGTATGCGCTGGGGCACGGGGGAGTAGTCCGGCCCTTTCTGCTGCCGGGAGCGGTGGGCGTGGTTCCTGAGGGACGAACGTTGCTGCTGGTTCTGCAGCATCCCATGCTGGTCGGTCCTGCCCTCCATCTCGGCATAAGTGTCCTTGAGGTTCTTGTCTATCTCCGCTTGCAACGCTCGCTGCTTCCTGACGTGGAGTCCAGGCATGCCGTCCTTCTGGCCATCGGCCGTTGCAAGGACATCAGGGCGTGAAGCCATGAGGTTCCTCAGAGCAGCCGAGCTTCCCATGGCGATCATTTTATGCTTGGAATTGATCAGGTTTTTCAGCATGCTCACGGCACCTAGTTCCCACAACAGGTCCTGATCAGCCTTGTTCCGTGCAGAGAGATTCCAAAGGGTTCCGCATGCATTGCTAACAATAGTAAGGCTAGATGACTTGAGGTGGTGGAGGAGGATCTGCAGACAGTTGTGTTTGCGTAGAGTTTGTCTGTACTTTTCGTTAGTTGCTACATGGCTGGACACGTTCCTCAGAATCCCACCGCCATTCTCAACGACGGCAGAGTTTCTCGTGGGACTTCTGTAGGTGAGGGAGCTCACCAGGAACTCAAGCGCACCACTGACGGCACAGATGTCAGCCTTGTTCTCCGTGCAGTGCGCAGAGAGATTCCACAACGCGCTGAGAACGCTCTTCAGCGTAGACTCCTTCTTCACCTCCAGCGAGCAGGACATTAGGGCGCCAACCGCTCCTGCTTCCCTGAGGGCCTTCTTGCTGGCCATGTCCGCTCTCCAGGACAGATTCCTGAGGACACTGGCCGCCACCTGCCTGAGGTCCTCGCTCTCGGCACTCAGCAGGGCCACCAGGGCTTTCATGCACCCCTTCATGGAGCACAGCAGGGCCTTGTTGGTGACGTCTCCAAAGGTGAGGTTGGTGAGGGCCATCCCGGCGTAGCGCCTCAGGGTCACCGTGTACTGGTCGCTGCTGCTGCCATGGACCTCATAGTCCACCTGCACCAGTTCAGCTATTGCGTGAAGGCCACCTGGTAAGGAAAAAGGAAAAGATGATGATTGCATTGTAAGAAAATATCAATATTACACTTTACAGTTGTTTCTGGATAATGGGGTAAAATTCAAAGCAGGACATCTTGTTAATTGGGTATCTAAATGGGTGATTTGACAAAACGTTTCATACATTTCGTTGAGGAGGATTTGATTTTGGTATAACACGCATTCTCCATAGACTCAAGCCCAAAATATTTCAGGACCAGTCCTCAACAGGTTAATAAGGTAGGCAAAAGTAGTAGTAATGACTATTAAAGTAACCTGTGTAATTACAAAAGTATATACACTTGAATCATAATATTTTCC
>JAUELG010026086.1:0-11749 GCA_031471515.1 Dendraster excentricus | reverse complement strand
GTTTATTCTGCCATTAAAATTGCATGTTCTCTCAAATTTGACACTCAGTTTTTAATTACCTCACAAAAAAATTGCGAAGTGCAGCGCCCTCTCTACCAAAACTAAACTACCCCTTTAATATATATATGCAAATTAGGGGTAGCCATCTTGGGTTTTAGGGTGTTGCCTATACGGCACTGGCAAATGAGCACCACTATTAGTTATTATAAGTCCGAAAATGCAATTGTTCAATAGAATGCTGTAGAACGCCCTACACATTACTCAAAAGCTGCAGTGTAAAGCCGGGTGCCCACTATGCGATCTGCTCTTGAGAACTAGCCCGAGTTGCTAGCGATCTCGGTTCGGTGTGAATCGCACCAGTTTCCCACGAGTTAGCCTGATCTAAATTGCGTACGCGAACTCTTCAGTGCGATCTCACGGCGGCTTCCCCTTAGAAATGCCTTTGCCCTATTGCATGCGTGCATGGTCGAGGATAATAGCCAGGTATTGTTCACTCTTGCTTGTTTTAACATCATATTCTCTTTGGCAGGTTTTTTTTTTTTATAAAGCCAGGTGCCCAATTTGCGATCTGCGCCTAGCGATTTAGAACAATCTTACCCAAATAGTAGCGACCCCCTGAGATGTGGTTAAGTCACAAAGTGGGCAACAGTGGCCGCACCAGATCGCTGCAACTCGTGTCCCCAAGGGTGGTGTCGGTTGCGGTCGCCAGGTTTTTTACATGTCCGAAAATTTCCTTCTTGATCGCACACAATGTCAAGCCTTTTAAACATTTATTCATTTTTTCTGATATCAAGAATTCAATCCTTGAAATCGAGAATTTTGTTGTTATATATCAATAATTATCTAGCTGAGTGATAGTTGAATGGTATCATGATGTCATAAATGATGTCACCACTTAGCAGTGGTTCTCATAAATTAATATGATATAAAATATGCTATAAAAGATATGACACAAATATTATATAAAATAGAATATATGTGATGCATTCATTATAACAGATCAACAAAAGTCAACATGCATTTGTAATTTAGTCACCCTTTAGTGCTAGGCAAATCGGAAAAAATTACAACTATAATCAGTATTAGTAGAGGATTGCCCCATCAAAGAAAAACTTTTATAATGCATATGGTAATCAGTCAAACGGTATTCCTCCCTATCTTTCTCTACAGGATCGATCGGTGCCACTTTGGGAAGAATCTGATCTCTTACCTGAGGAGTCTTAATGTGCCAAATGGTGCCCTAGAAGTACACGTTGTACAAGAGGTAACATTTCCCGAGGTGTTTGCACGCATGGGGCTATACAGTGGACAGACAGCCTATAAAGGTGTCTTGACAGTCTTGGACATCGAACAACGTACTGATTTCTGAAGATCATTTAGAGGAGAATAAATTAAACGAAAATCTATGGGTCTGCCGAGCTAGAGACCCGGTGACAAAAGGCCCCTTTGCGCCTCCAAAATATGACACCTTGGGAATTACGCGATGCTTCTATTTATTGCGTTTTACCGTGTTAATCATCTCTCAGAACGGGGTCAGCGAATGGCAAACAATATAAACTCACTCATAATGTATCTTGCGTTCTTCGAATATTTTTACTTTGACTGTTTCGAAAGACGAGATACACGTTTCCCGCATTCAATATACCATCCAAATCTCTTATTGCAAGTCAACATGTATGTCTTACATATTACAGAATACCAATTGAAACAATGTCATCCGTTAGTTCATCCTACAGGCTCCACTAAATACTTACAATCGGCTAGCTAAATTGATCTTAAAAACGAAGCTTCCACTTTCACAATATTATTTTTAAGTACATATATATATTTATTTATCGAAAATCAACCCAGGTAAATTAAAGAAACTTCTGCACTGAATATGTTAGTATACTGGCACCCGAACTGCATGTAGAGGTCATTAGAAAGTGAAATCAGTGCAAAGAAACCTGATTATATAGTGCCCAACTGTTTTGAATTCTATATTTATTTCAGTTGAATAATAAACAATTATTATGTTGTATGCATGGGATCATAACTGCTGAAAATCATATGTATAATTGTTTTTTTTTTAATTTTTTTATTATACATTGCGTTGCAGAATCTGGATGAGAGGTTCACCATCCTCCATGTACATGAGGATTTGCGCTCCCTCTTCAGATCTTCAGCCCGTCCTGGGAGCCCCTGAAAGCAAGGATGATAATACAGGCACTGCGTGTGTCGAGCGCAATACTACTGCCATGGTGAATGGATTGTATCTTCTGCTAACATTTGACCACGGACTATAGTATAGTTATTTGGTTTATATTGCTTTTTGCTAGAATGACACTGCATATGAACTCATCAATATTCCGATGGAGCCAACATAATTTGCATAGATCATGCACACGTGAAAGCCTATAATTTATAATGCAATTACTCTCCAATTAACATTATTTTCAGTGCCCCGAAATGGACACAGAATAAATGTAATAATCTTCAGACAAGCAACCAATTCAAAAACATTTAGGGGAATTATGTTGGGATGTGGAATATACCCAAGGACTGTCTGTCATTAGTTTCAAGGGACTACAGCGTCTAGATTGTCTAAATTATTCAGATCACGCGTCATGACATAAGCCTAGGGATTGTCTATTACGTTTCACGCTGCCAATTCGGAACCCTAAATATGGGTGGGGCGTAAACTTGCTGCTAAGTTAGATTTGGCATAAGAAAATATAAAATCACTAAGTGTTTATTTCATGGATTATTTTTGGCAGACCTATTTCACAAGTCATCAACTATGAAATAAGTGCCAAAGTACGTTGTATTTGTTTAGTTCCTTTATAACCACGCTTTCCGCCACTGTTGATTTGTATAATTAAGTTGCGTGATGACATTTTTATAAATACAATTACTCGACTCATAATTTGTTTTGCAGCAAGTTTCAAGTGTTAAACCCATGAAGTACGACTTATCAATAGTACAATTACAATTTATGTTCAAAAGTGAATTAATGTTTGTTTTCTCTTGTCCAGTCTATTCTAAAGTGACCAGTCAGATGTGTTAAGCATAGGTTAATACATTAAAACAATAACTTAATGCTTATTCAATTTTCGTTGTCTTAATTCGCTGCAGACTGTAGATAAAATGTGTTTTAGACCTAAGGTTAATAGGTGCAGTCATGAAAATGGATCTGGCACACTAACTGATTTAAATAATTCAAAGAAGTTTAACGATTTATGAAACATTTCCGCTCAGTGCTAAAAAACCGTATGAACATTCCTAATGATCCTGCATATAGTGTTGCAATTATGTACTTATGCATCTGTTTGAAATGGTAAAATGGTAAAATTGTTTATGTTCATTGTATAGTGTACATTCATGAACTTGTGAATTGTTCAATCTGAATATAAGCCACAATTTATTCATGTACATATCTTAATATTTTTCATTTACTAGACCATGAAACGCACACATTAGCACAGTAATTAAATGAGTTACATATTTTCGCCTTAATAAAGGAGGTGAAATAATTGACGAGAATGATCTTATCTACGCACATGTATCGCTCAAAAAGTAATGATCTGAGGGTGTATAAAACTTGTATTCTGTGACGTTATTGTATAACTATATCCCATGGTCGGGGGTATTAAAATAAAATTATGTACTTGTATGTCACTCAAAGAGGATAGTTGAGTTCTGGTAAAGAGATTACAGTGCACCATTACATTACAAACTAATAGTTACAACACTTCCATGCTTGAATGGAATTGAAAAATAACAAACGACTGAGAAAATAACGTTTTTTTTATTAAACCAGACCTGTTCTAAAAAAGGATCAGTTTAAATCATTTTAAATGAAATATTGTACGTGTGAACGTTCGTAGAAATAGTGATTAGAGATAATAAAAAAACTATAAAAAAAATTCTGTTGAATTTTGTTCACAGGAGGAAGCATTACAAAAAATAAAAGTTGATTCAATACTATTTAATATTTTAGGGGCCCCACATTCATTTCAAATGGTTACGTTTATGAATATTTCAGCCAGTTCCGGACAGATTTTGATGAAATAGAGTTGATCGTGTCACCTCTCTACCAAAACTCAACTATCCCTTTAAGGGGGTAGTGTAGTTCTGGTAAAGGGAGTAAAGATTTGGTCAAAATGAAATGGGTAACAAAAACCTGCACTATTGAATTACAAACTGATATTTATAACTCTATCATATTTGGAAGTGATTCACATTACACACGATTAAGTAAAAAGCCTTTTCTCAAGTCTACCTTTGCATTTAGGTCTCCCATGAGTATAGTGAATGGTGGTTTTCCGTTGGAAAATAAACTTCAACCAGGACTTGATACAATGTATTCCTTTTAATTATGAGACACATAAGACCTATACTCATTGTAAATATGCACCGATAGAGGAATTTAATTTATAACATGAGAATAATCTTGATAACTGACTCATATTATTAGTTTGCAGAACTATATTTCCAGTAATATCCATTAAAAAAATGGAAGCATGCTCTTCGTAAATAACATCGCAATAGCAATGTGTTGTACATGTATTAGCATTACGTGATTTAAATCGAACATTTTTGGAATCACGCACATTGTAAATATATCTGTGGTATTGTTTTATATTACATCAAAACAGTTAAGTTACCGGTAACCTTACCAACATAATCATATTTTACCTTCAAGGAAATGGCAAATGTCGCATTGAATTATACGGGTATAGCGCACACTGATATAAATAGTATTTGATATGAGATTGATTGATTTATCAACATATAATCATTTGTAAAAGATAGCATTACAGAAAATAATACGAGATATTTAATCCGAAATTTGTATTACGACTATAATACATGCACGTTTTAAATAAATTAAAATCAATATGAATATAACCAATACATAAGGCAGTCTATCACACAATCAAGTTTCTATACACAACTCTATGATACTGCATACCCACTAAAAGGTTGTAAACAGTACTTTTATTTGTTTAAGTTTTTGATTGTTGTTTGATTTTTTTTTATAAAGGTGGATGTGCAATATATGGATGTATGTTTTCAGTTATAAGTTATTACTTTTATATACTTTACCATTATATATACAGCATTGTGAATTATTTCATTAAAAAATAAACGTCACTTACCAACACATGAAAGTGAAAGTTATGAGCAATACCTTTTCTTTTGTTTAAACCTCTTAATACGTGCTTAGTACTCAGCACATGAAGAATAATTGTGCAACTGCAATACGCGAATATCAGCTATGCAGAAGTATCGTATATTGAGCTGAATAACTGTACCGTAGCCGGAAATACTATTAATTCCGCACATCGCGGAAATTCTCAGTATACCTGCCAATACAGACACAGCAACATAATGACATAATTACTACACATTATACACTAAAGATCTTTAATAAACAGGACACATCTAAATAGGCACTTTGTTCTCATGTTAATGAGTTGTTATGTATATTGCACCGGTCTAGTATACTCCCCTGCAACAGCGGCGTAACAGTGGTGTCTTGTCAGAGGGGGCAATTTTCCCGTTCTGAGACAGATTTTCCAGGTTGGAGGTGGTTTTGAGGCAGATTTTCCCTGTTGACGGTAAAAATATCCCTGTCAGCATGCAAAAAAGGGCTGATTTTGCATGATTTTCAACGTTTATTCCCCAGTCAAAGCTCTCAGGGTTACGCCACTGCCATGCAAATAATTATATGGGGCTGGGGGGGGGGGGATGGATGCAACCCAATATGAGGCAAATATGTGGGCAAAATAATGTCACACTCGGGCAAAGTGTTTATGTGATTTAAGAGCAAATTTGTTACGTATTTTCGGGCAAAATCTTATATTATCGTTAATTTTGTTTTATCCACCATATAAGGCGGTATATGAATACAAACGTTATTATGTATTACTATCTGCGGCAACTGCGCACAACAGACGTTGCTCTGATCGGATCCAAATATTTCCTGATTTGATCCGATGTGGATCCGATGTGATCCGCTACCGAGCGTTTGGCGGCTATCCGTCGTTTTTAATTCCGGAGTCGCTTGGTGTCTCGTCTTTGATATCCTGGTAGATGACAATCTCATCGATTCGATTCTCTTCGTCGATCTGCAATGTGTTCAACATATAAGTAGCTCCGGTTATGACATATTATGTTTTAAATAATCGTACGAAGGCCTAATCCAAATATTGTAATGTATCATCAGTCTTCAGTTTATATTAAAAAAAAAGAATGGACGCGTGTTCAAAATATAAGAAGATATTCTGTAGAAGTAATTTTACAGTATGCTACGTGATCTTTAAAAGTGTTTTTTGATGAGTGGTGTGTAAAATAATTAATGTACCTGGCTACGATGTGAAGAAAAAGACTTATTGATCTCCTGTAAGTGTAGTTGTTATTAGCATTTTTTAAAAATCAATACCGTAAAAGTTTATGAATATCTAACCCGTTTTTTAACCGACTTTTATCGAATTTAGTTTATTGTGTCTTTAGCATTGTATGTTTTATCAGATTTTACAGTCAGTATTTTATCATCTCACACAGAATTACCTTTAAAATATTAGTTTAGTGAAAATTTGTGAAGTGCCCTCTTTATACCAATACTTTAGACAATATTAAAAACAAATTACATGTATCATTTTTATTTTGGTCACAATACAAGTATTTACCTCAAAAATTGTTTGTATTACTAATACAGACGATTTTTCCTTAAATGGCTGAAAATATGTATTTTTCATGATGTTACCTAAAAATACAGAACAATAAGCCTTTGCCTTGATATTCTCCATTTTGTGACATTTGGATACAATCAAACCTAAATCGTTCACAATTTTTCTTCATTTATGTTTTTTAATTTAAATGAGATAAAATGAAAAAGCTCGTTTTATCCATGATAAAAAAAAAATGATCGTGAAAATAGCGTTTAAGATTATGCTTACCAAAATGTGTAATGGTTGAATGAATGTTCCATTTTACTATCTGTAAAAACAGACCTTGCGGTGATTAATTGACCGTGACAAGTCATGCATGAATGATTACTTCTGAATTGTATGACAATATCAAAGAGGGTAAATTTATTTTAAATTTGATGTAAAATAACTTGTATTTAATTGTATAAAATTATGATATATTTTGTCTTCAATAAATGTCCAGTTTCTTTGTTTGTATATAGTATATAAATAAGTGCCACTGAGTGTGAACGTCATGACTTCCAAGGATTCACTTGACAAGTTAAATTCGGAAGAGTATCTACAATGTACAGAAGCTTGATTGTAATACAGTACTGTCATTCAGATATTGTTTTGGGGGGTATGTAAACAGGAGTAAAGCAATAGATCAAAAACTAAAGCAGAGGCGACGGGGTTAATATCGATTCTCACCAGTCACTAGCAAGGCTATGGCACGTTATAAGGAGACCGTGGTGATGACCACGAAGATAAAGGCACTGACGGTAATGGCGTACAGTGTAATGACGGAGATGAGGTCTTGAATCCAGAAAATCTCTGATCCTGGCAAAATGAAGATAATCAACAGAACACAAATTATTTTAATTATTTGCTTCACGTTCACTAGAGATTTCATAATATTCATTTTGCAAATAGCGTTATTATGACATTGTTATATGGAAATACTGACCAGAGATCTAACATAATGATATTGAAAATGAACACAAACATTTGGGCTTCTGTGGGAATTGGCTCTGACTCCTGAGATCTCCAGATCACTATTCCAGAGTTATTCCAGCTAAGATAAAAACACGTGTGAGAAGTCTCCATGCATGAATTACATGAATTAACGACTTCTTAGATAAAGAGCTTACAGGGTGCAGTACAGTTTTTATTGGGCTACACTTATGTTACCAAAACCTGCACAGTATCATTACAAACTAATATATAAACTGCGAGGGATCACCGGAATGATGCAGCTGTTTATCAAGTGATTTCAGACATGAAAAGACATCAATGAAAATGAACAAAAACTTTCAGACTCAGATATAATTTCTGATAAAGAACAACGAAAAATGTTCGAAACGTCAAGCTAAAACATGTAAGTAGATTGTGTGAAAATATTTGTTTTAAGTAACCATTTCATAATCAGATGAACAGAACAGATTATGACCTCGGAAGTCGATCCCGGAGCTTTTGGATTGACTAGACCGATACTCTACCAAATTTCAAAAGTCATCGTGACTTTTTAAATTTGGTAGGTTTGTTTTGATATAATTATTATCGATCACTTTATTTGCTGAATTACTACTAACATGAGGTAATTGATAATATATTGATATTTTGTGCAAAAACATTATTGCTAAAAACTTCTTGGTCACATACCGCTGCTCGTAATTCCTAGTTGCATGTTCAAATCACGGATTGTACTAGTACAATCCATGTTCAAATGTTGTGTTGTAGCACGTTGTTTTGCCTTGCTTTCACCACACACGAGATGCTCGCAACTGATATAGATGTCGTAGGTTGTCGATGCTTCAAGATCGGTGACTTCGTATTGCTGATCTTGAATGACTCCATAGTTATCCAGTTCGATTAGCATATTCCGTGGACACCGTTTAAATGTGTGAGGTTCTATAAACATTTTGTTAAATAGGATGAACGACGTTGTTATATTCATGCACTCTTAAATATTATGTTTATTCATAAATATTTTTTGTATATTCACATTAAAATATCTTACATTTCTGATAAAAGTTTCCTCCTTTTATTTGACATAAATTAAGTCACTAAACAATACGTAGGAAGGAACATATTACTATGAGAAGAAAAAAGAACAAGCAACAACAGCAAATGTACAATTTCTAATGAAGTACAACGATGTAATTACAAGGAAAATTCGTTTTCCTCTGGTCTGTGCTTCAGTGAGTAACTGACAAACCTACTGGAAAATGATTATGATAATGATGCAGATGATATTATGGTTAATGATATTGGTAATATTTCCACTATTATATGATCATTAGAATTAAGATAGAATGCATTAACATGAATGTAACATATTGCATATATAGGTACTCATATTAGGGACGTGTTGATTATAAATAGTTACAGACGGGTGTATTAGTTGCAATTATTAGCAATGCACTAGCTTCCACTTGCCGGACCTATAGTTACTATTGTCACCCTTGACGACGGGCAATCTGACGTAATACGCATATTATTTGCATATATTACCGAAGCGGTCTATTGAAAATCAGTTTTTCTGAATTCATACGCAAATATGAGCTGTGCATACTTTCTGACTTGCAATTAATCACAACTAAATTAGATTGCAACTCTTACTTCAACGGAGCACATCTCCCAATAACAATATACTTTATATTTACCATTGTTACTCTCGCACTTGTGTATGAAGCACACGGTTCCAGGCATCGGATTGTCTACAGAGTAACGGATCATGAACGACGAGGTAGTGGTAAGTTCGGGCTGGACTTCGAAGAAAACATCGTTGGCTCCGATGCATGAAATCGAAACTGAAGGTGATGTAGGTATTAAAATAGTCGTCGTTGGTTCTGATAAAAAAATAAAAAATCATATTGAAAAGAGGGAATTAAAAGAGCACAGAAAATGGGATTCCAGCTAAATAAATTCGAACCCGAGATCTCCAGATTGTTAGATGGGCGCTCTTACTGACTGATTTATATAAAAACCGATTGTTCGGTGTTGGTCCAAGTCATTTCAATTAACACAAATTCATAAAAAGAGATAATGTTATATCTACTTACCTCGAGCAACTAATAAAACCGATGTCTCGCCGACCATCGTGCCGTACATCATGTACATCGTAGCACGACACTTCAGAGTCTTTCTGTCGTGTTCTCTTCCGATCTCGAACCAAGAAGTCGCATCCTTCATGCGAATGTCTTCTCGATTCGACGTCACAGCAGTGCTGTTGACGTCACCACTACTAATATCGTCATCGTCCAGGTACCACGTGATATAGGCGGCGGGTTTGGAGCCGATGGAACGACAACCAATAATCGAGCGTTGGCCGTCGATCAGATATATTGGTGCTTCAGTGGCTTCTAGAGGATTGCCATGTTCGTCGAGAAGGAGGAGTGCTTCGGATCGGACTGGAAAGAAAACAAAAATAAGAAATTGATTACATCATTACAACGCCAATAGGTCTTTGCATTATCATGGTCATAGGGTTAATTATCATAGACCTTAATGATTTGGTGTAGAGTTGTCTATCAATCCAGGTTCAATGGACAAAACATATATCTTTCGAGGTGCACATGCCAAGCTGCAGGGGCGTAACAGGGCTCACTTGTCAGAGGGGGCAAATTCCCCGTTTTGAGGCAGATTTTCCCGGTTGGAGGTGATTTTGAGGGAGATTTTTCCTGTTGAAGGTGAAAATTTCTCTGTCAGCAGGCAAAAACGGGCTGATTGTCAATGTTTTTTTCCCCGTCAAAGCTCCCCCCCCCCGCCTGTTACGCTACTGCTGCCAATGACAGATATTGCCCAGCGACAAGACAAATTGTATTTGAGACTTCAATCATGACGTACCAAAACAAGTGTAAGGTAAATCCAATCGATGTGTGAAGACTGCTTTTCCAAGTAAAAAACAAAAACAAAAACAAACAAACAAAAAAACAAACATATGCGTCATCTTTTACAACGGAAGTTTTTGAGGTTCGATGACGATTCATTAATGCTTTCGAGCAGAATGATATATATCGTACTAAAAGGGGATCTGAAAAAAAAATATAACCATATTTCATTCTCTTTCAATAAACTATTAAAGAATCATGTTAGAAAAGAAACGAGGAAGATCCAAATAATTTGTATGGAGTTAGACACTTTACAGACAGCCCTCAGTGAAACTTTTTTCAAAACATCTGAAAAACATCTAAATTTACAATGAATTAAGAAAACCAGGATTGTCCGAAATTATAAAAAAAAATGTTTAGGTGGCTGATCTACTTTGATATAATTTACTTCTTTTAGTCAGTTTTCTATATATTTGTAATAATGTTATAGTATCAAATGTTATAGTATGTAGATATATTTATAAATTAATATTTGTTGTTTACTTTATTTAATTAATTTACAAACCTAAAACCTCCAGCTCGAATGTCTTTTGGCCTGCTGTACTCCCAATGAGAGTCGCATCACACGAGTAATTCCCTTCATCATCCAGGCTAAGATCGGGGATAGTCAAGCGTCCTGTGGTATGGACGGGTGACGTCGATGAAGTGACTACAGCGTTGACTTTCCCTTCTGTTCTCCCCTCGGGTGGCGAGCAGACTTGACCAGAGCATGCAATTAAGGAACTGCCATCTTTCTTCCACATGAGCTGGATGTACAAATACTCGTACTCGACCGACAGGACAGCAGATTCGCCCTTCCAGACATTGTTCACCTCCCTTCCAAGTGCTCTGTACGTTTGCTCTGTTTTTATTAACATAAATGGAATTGATAGGGAATAATCAAAAATAATCAAAAACTTACACATAACTGAGTAAAAGGCCTGGTGACATTTGAAAAGTTCCGTGTCCGGACTACTACCCCCTGGACAACTACCCCCGGACGATTACCCCCCGGACAATTACCCCCCGGATTACTACCACCCGGACACCTACCCCCCTAGGACACCTACCCCCAAGACAACTACCCCCCAAGACAATTACCCCCAAGACAACTACCCCCCAGGACAATTACCCCCAAAGACAATTACCCCCAAAGACAATTACCCCCCAAGAAAATTACCCCCAAGACAACTACCCCCAAGA
>JAUELG010025975.1:0-11749 GCA_031471515.1 Dendraster excentricus | reverse complement strand
TTTTGTCATATACACAGCAAAAAATTGAGTCCCCCTTTTCAAAATGGTAGCACTTTTTGTACGAGATGTTTTGAGCACAGTGACTCGGCAGCATTGTTTCTACATATTGTGACTAACTTATGTGTGAAAATGAAGTTAGACCATTGAGTCACGCATGAGTGCGCACACAAAGTGCCAATCTCTCCTTTGATATGTGCTCCCTCATGTATGACGCGATGGATCAATTTGATTTTCATGCAAATGCTAGTCAATAAGTGTAGGAAAAACCCTGCCAAGTTATTTGTGTAGGAAAAACCCTGCCAAGTTATTTGACTCAGAACATTTTTGTTAAAAAGTTATGTTACTTTAATCAGAAAGGGACTTACTTTTTTGTTGAATTTATTCCAAAAATAGTTATCGACTAAATCAAGAACAAAAATACGTCCCCCTTTATCAAATAACATAACTGTTTAACGACCAAGTTTTGAGCACAATAACTTGGCAGGATTGTTCCTTGCTTTATTGACTTACGTCTGTGTGAAAATGAACTTGGTCCGTTTATTATTTATGCATGAGTGGCCATACTCCAAAGACAACATTTTAATTTTTATACTCTTGTGACTTTTGAAAAGTGACATTTTTACCTTGTATGTATGCTCACTCATGCATGGCATGGCAGATCAAGTTACTTTTCACGGAGACGTTAGCCGATAAGTTTAGCAACATTCCTGCCAAATTATGTTTTTCAAACTTTATTTGTTAAAAAGTTACGCCATGTTGATTAGGGGAGACTTACTTTTTTGGTTGTGTTTATAACCTAAATTGGTAACGGATATAAACATTATTAATATATCCAAACGTTTAAAATTATTGTGCATATACTTGATGATAATATTTCTATTACATGAATAAATTGTTCTCCTGCACCAGCGGACCCAATCAACGAATCTGTGTCTTGCACGGACTCCACCAACTACGACAGTGTATGTAACTATTCGTGTGATCCATGGCCTGTCTGCTGATCGCAATATATCGTTACTTGCTCATTTTTAAAGAGTCTTTCCAATTTCTGACAGGGATAACGTGTTCTCCTGCACCAGCGAACCCGAGCAACGGATCTGTTTCTTGCACGGACAACATCAACCACGATAGTGTCTGCACATGTACGTGTGATACAGGCTTCAACCTGGCATCGGGTACCATTCAGCGCATCTGCACATCGTCTGGCTGGTCCGGCTCTCAGGCAGTTTGTCAGGGTGAGTAACGATCCAGGAACTGCTATTTGTTCGCTCAAGCCGAATATTTTCCAAGCACGTGTGTAGAATACTGGTAACTGAAACATGATTTTTTTACATTGTTCTACTGAGAATGATGCAACAATTACTAATGAAGAGATTTCAACTAAAGGGCGCTAAATCCATTACTTAAACTTCCCCTAAAACCAGGTGTGTTAATCAACTTTGTACACATGTCTACGGGAATATAACAATTTTACTTTCTATATTTTGAATTTGAGTGAGTCATGTGTCGTGAAATATTGATTCCTACGTAGCTACATAAATTGGACAAACATATAAATCGTTAACTCATTTTACATGTAAAGTGTAGTGGCGCCATTTGGACGTATCATATTATAAGTTTTGCAAAAAAATGCAAATGTCCGTTGTTTTGTAATATAAAAAATGTATTAACACATATATTTATCTATGCTATAATTTCAATGCATCGTTGCTTACTTCTTGTTAAAGAGTCTTTCGAATTTCTGACAGGGATAATGTGTTCTCCTGCTCTCGAGAACCCGAGTGATGGATCTGTGTCTTGCACGGACTCCATCAACTACGACAGTGTCTGCACCTATACCTGTGATACGGGGTACACCCTGGCATCGGGTAACAGTCAGCGCACCTGTACATCGTCTAGCTGGTCCGGTTCACAGGCAGTTTGTCAGGGTATGTAACTCTCAAAGAATTGCCATTTGCCCAACTCGAGCCCAGTTTTTACAAATAAATTGTGTACTTACAAATATTTACATACGTTCAATATATTGAATACTTTGCTAGTACGATGGACAAGTTGAAAATTGAATTGTGTATTATTTTACAATTTGAAAACATGTATTGAAACACAAAACAATCCCTGTATTGCCTGCTGATCGCAATATACCATACCTTGATTATTGTTTAAGTGCCTTTCAAATTCCTAACAGGAATAACATGTTCTCCTGCTGCCGAGAACCCGAGTGATGGATCTGTGTCTTGCACGGACTCCATCAACTACGACAGTGTCTGCACCTATACTTGTGATACCGGGTACACCCTGGCATCGGGTAGCAGTGAGCGCACCTGTTCGTCGTCCGGCTGGTCCGGCTCTCAACCAGTTTGTCAGGGTAAGTAACTATCCGGGAGTTGCTATTTGCCAGGATCGAGCACAATGTTTAAAAATAACATATATGTAGTACATATGTGTCTTTTCAGTAATATGGAAGAGTTGAATTTACAGGCAGTTTGTCGGGGTTAGTAGCAAAACAAGGCTCGTGTCACATTTGCCCACTCTTACAAATTTGAGTCTAATCGGCTAGGCAACAAAGAAACACCAGTACAAAAACAGTATTTACAAATAAATTGTTTACTTAAACAACAGAAATGTGTATTATTTTACAATATGAAACAAATGTATTGGAACTCAAAACAATCCTTTTTTTAACTTCTGCTCGCAATAAACCAGACCTTGCTTATCTAAAGAGTCGTTCTAATTAATTGCAGGGATAACATGTTCTCCTGCTCTCGCGAAACCGAGGGACGGATCTGTGTCTTGCACGGACACCATAAACTTCAACAGTGTCTGCACCTATACCTGTGATACGGGGTTCTCCTTGACATCGGGTCAGCGCACCTGTACATCGTCTGGCTGGTCCGGCACACAGGCAGTTTGTCGGGGTTAGTAGCTAAACAAGGCCCGTGCCATATTTGCGCAATGAAGCACCATTCGAGCCTAATCGGTTACACAGCAAAGAAGAACCAGTAGAAAAAAAAAGGATTTACAAGTAAATTGTGTACTTAAAAAAAAACCCATTGTTTCAACATGGTATATATTTTTTTAGTACAATGGTACAGTAAGAAATGTATATTGTTTTACAATTTGAACACTCTAGCCAAATTCGAGCTCATGTTTTTATGTTGGGAAGGGACAACAGAACATACACATTTCGAACCTACCTTTGTAATAGATTTGGCTACAAGAAGCCACTTTTTAGTTGTATATTGACGCTATATGTAAGTGTTGTATATTTATAAATATTTATAAACAAATATCAATTATATCAACGATATGCATCGTCTAGTCTAATCACCTCCATAGATCAATAATATCTTCGAATGTATGTGTGCTCATGCTAACAATTTGAACGTTTAATGTGAATTTTTTAGTATCTCACATATCAATATGCCAGTGTTGCCAAGTTACATTGACTGATATATCTGCAGATTTTGGCATGCAAACATACAAAATATTTCAGTTTATGTTTGCCTGCATCGCATTGTCACATATCGATCGTTGTATATGTTTTCAGATTCGTGTCCTTCAGGATGGATACTTGGAAACCGGAAGTGCTACCTCTTCACCCGGGAGAGGAAGACCTGGCACGGTGCCAAGGATTTCTGCAACAGAATGGCTAAGGTTAATGTTCATAACATCGGCAATGAACGTAAAATGTTATATTCATCTGCCCTCTTACCGGATAGTTTTAACAATATAAAATAGTTACATTTTAGATATGCGCGGGGCCTTTCCAAATTCTCAAAACATTATAATACAAACATGGCGTCCATGTTTATTCTATATCTAGCGCCGGCGCACGATTATAAAATTACATCAGAAGTGTATGCATTAACTGCATAAGTTTAAAAATGATTGTAGTATTTATGCAAATGTGCGGGTTATCTTAGGCAAGATAGCCAGTTCACGTCTATTCTACACCAACGTTTTTTTTTTCATATAAAAGGTCGATATAATTAATGTGCCCGACACTCTTTTGGGGGTTACATTCAAACAACATCAAACAACATCAACTATAAAATAAGCAATATACTAATTGTTTGTATTGATTTTCCTTTGTGTGTCCATAAGGTTTGGTACGGGGGCTCAAACCGTCTTCCATCTCTTCTGTACATCGAATCTGAGGCTGAGTTCATAGCCTTTAGGGATGTCATGCCCACGGATCTAGTACAATATTGGTTGAACTGCAACGACATCGAAACAGAAGGCACGTGGATCTGTGAGCGGGACCGAGCTGGAACCCCGGGTACTTACAAGAGTAAGTGTATTCATGTGTATATTATTAAAGTACAGGGGAGCCAAACAATGAAATACCCCCTTGTAGATGTTATCACAATTAGTGTCAGTAGTATAAGTAGTAGTTGCGGCAGTACAACAACAACAACAAAAGCAACCACAACAAAATCAACAACAACTACTAGTAGTAGTAGTAGTAGTAGTAGTAGTAGTGGTAGTAGTGGTTGTTGTAGTAGTATAATTATTAGTAATAGTAGTTATAGTGGGTTGTAGAATTAGTAGTAGTAATCGTAGTAGTAGTAGTAGTAGTAGTAGTAGTAGTAGTAGAAGTAGTAGTAGTAGTAGTAGTAGTAGTAGTAGTAGTAGTAGTAGTAGTAGTAGTATAAGTAGTAGTAGTAGTAGAAGTAGTAGCAGAAGGAGAAGTAATAGTAGTAGCAGACTAGGGCCCCGTTGCAGAAAATGACACGATACTCACAAATTCTTAACCTGAACATTTTGAGATATTGCCTGGCCAAGGTATGTATGCTAGCTAGAAAATAAAGAGAAACATATGAGGCGACAGTTATCGTATAGTTGAATTTCCACGAATCCACCAATCGTCATAATATTCATCGCTAGTGTACAACGGTGCGATTTAATATAAATATGTGCAATTAGCAGTATTTCGTTTACAAATTAAAATGATTATCATCAAACCACGTGGATGAATTTGATATTAAATTGACAACTGAAAACCTTGTGGATGTCAGACATTATTAGGGGTTGTGTTATCTAATTTTATTTCATAATTCAAATCAAATGTTGTTGATTTCCTTCTTTGATTGTGAGCTTACCGTCGAACTTGATGAGAATGAAATGGAACAGTGAAGTTCGTGATAAAATATACATTACCAACTATTATTGTTATTTGATAATTGATTTGGACTTTTGATAACGTTTGTATTGTTAAGACTGGCGTGCTACGGAACCGAATAACTCTAGAGGAAGTGAAGATTGTGCTGGCATCGATTACTCGCCTGATGTTGGAGAATGGAATGACATGGATTGCATTACGGACCATCCAGAAGTGGTTTGTCGAATCACTGTGGTCTAAAGTTACCCGAGAGATAAGTCATTGTAGTCTGGCTGCTAAAGGCAACATTTCATTATCTGTTCTACGTGTAAAGATATGACCATGCTCCCATATTCAACACACCCGAAAGCTAATTCAAGTTCATTTTAAAATGCGTAGTCCATTTCATATGATGTGACTACGCATTTAACACACGGTCGTTAAGTTGCATATTGGGGTAAATTTAAAACGTATATTTGGCTTGATCCGAATAAACATAGTTGGGTTTGTAGCATGGGCGACTTCTTGCCAATAGGGGTACGTAACTCCTCAGGGATGGAGAGAATATACAACCTCATTGCACAGCGTGGCCGGGATGTTTTGACAGCGAGAGGGAGGATAGCGTCCACAATAAATCTTGTGGACTGAGTTATTTAGAAAGTGTGCCTGATTATAAAAGCAAATTAATAATATCAAACTGATGATAATACTAATTATGATAAAAAAAACAATATTAATGTTAATAATAACAATAATACTACTAATAACATTAGTAAGCATATTAATAATAATAATAATAATAATAATAATAATAATAATAATAATTATAATGATAATAATAATAAAGAATTACAAAAAATAATAATAATGATGATGAACCATTCTACAAAATTATATGTGCCGAAATCATAGCCTACACATTTTGTTGTTGTCTTCAAAGTTTGTAAAGTAAATTGAATTAGTACACATCTAAACAGGAACATAATAAACAAATGGAAATTAAACAAATATTATTGTATTGCTTTAAATGATGCATATTACGACAAAACATTTGCTGATAATGAATATGTATTTCTCATATCTGCGTATTTCCAACATTTTCGTTATAAACATGTGGATGGTTAAAGCAAAACCCTGTACTCAGTCAGTAATGTTTTAATGTTTTAAAAAAGGGGGCGATTAAAGTTCCCGAAAATACTTATGGTTCCAATATTTAAACAATGAATCATACAGTCCACTGCTTATTATTGACTAATTTGTCAGAACAAACATTTACATAAAGGCTTGGAATGAGGCATTTTGATTGGTATGAAAATGTACATGTTGAATTGTGTGACAATGAGTGTGGGGTTTCGCTATAGCCGATCACAAAATATATTAGAAATAGACTTGAAGACAATTGTAAAGGTCTTTGTCGCTACCCGTCATATGTATTTTCCCTATTATAAAAAAGTACAACAAAAAAAGGAGTAATGACGATCATTTTTTTTAAATGTGTCGTTTACTATGATGTATATAATTGTACAAAAAAACGGGTGGTTGTAGATAGTAGATAGTGTAACTTAAGCGGTTCCGTCATACCGCGTTGTATTCATATTAGTAGTAACACGCATGGGACAGGTCTTGGGTTTTCTGATTGTTTGTTTTTTTTTCCGAAAAAAAAATATATTCACGATTCAAGTGTTAAGTTGTTAGACTTACCACTAGATTGTCGTAACCGTGTAATAACAGCAATGTATGTATTGTGATCAACCACGTATCTCTATGTACACATGTCAACAAATTTTACGAAATTACCTGAAAAATAATTCTGTCATTGTGTTGTATTCCTATTTACAATATTTTTGCATAAACAAATTTAAAAGAAATAGTACAGGTTTTGATCGATATTATAAACTAAAACTTTAACTTGTACTTTTTGAATTTGATATTAATAATGATGGCAAGGTGTTACAACGCACACACGAGTCCCGTTAATTCATGCTTTCACGTTTAAAAGCATGCAAACTTAAAACATGTATTAATCAGAATTATAATAATGAATGTAATGTTTTGTTATGTTATTAGTCGACAGGGGAATCAACAAAACAACATTCAAATCACTGTTCGTATAGTTTCAACACATTTATGGATTTGTGTATCTAATTTAAGTATGTAAAGGTTGGTCCCCATTATGATCAAATGGGATGTATAGATGTACATTTTAGCTATTTTACGTCATAGATAGCATGTGTTCGAATATCTCAAAAAGAATTTTACACGTTTTGATTTCGCAAACGGTACTGGATACGCGATTTGCTTACGCATAATGTAATTGGTAAATAGTCGCCATATAAAAAAAAAAGTTTTCATGAACAGCAATTGCATTTTCTGATTAAAGGTGCAAGTTAAAAAAGCTGCACTTTAGCGTTTATAAGCATAATGGGTACAATTTGTATACAAGTAGGCATCTTTATTGAAGACGACTCCTCATATAACCATTTTTTTTAAAGCATGTTTGTTAATGAAATATTTTACTATAAATATTGTTGGGGAAAAGTGTGGCTCAAAGTACAAAAACATGCGTGATTCTCTTGTTATTTGTGTAGAAACCCTTTGTCATGATATGCAAGAATTCATACCTATAACGCCATCAATTTGCAATAACATACCATTAATTTTTTGCGTAAGAAAAATACATAATCATTATTGTTTTACTGATCAAAATCGGTTTCAACAGAAAACAAAAGTCACTTCGTTCTCTGAATACATATAATAAAATATGTCGAATACGTGTCATTATTGTTGCATTTCGTGGGGAAACTAAACCGAGTGTCGCCAAAGATGGCATCACTGTAAGTGTAGTACCTCCTCTGGTGTTTATAGTTGTGTTGCTTGTAGTTATATGGGGCGCGGTGATGGTGTATGGTTCTGCTGGACGTGGGGCCGGGTGATCGATAGATCGTGAGCCCCATAGGTTTTGGTCACGGACTTCAAAACTGCGTCCGGCCAGCCTGGTCACGGAGATCTTAACATCATACCCCCCCCAAAAAAAAAAAAAAAAAAAAGAAAAAAAAGAATGAGAGGACTTCAATAAGCAATTGTCTTGGTCTTTTGTTTGGATAGGTATTCTCGGCCGCGAACAAATATGTTTTGGTCCATTGAACGGCAAATAACCCTCCCCCACCACCCTCCCCCCCCCCCCCTAAGGTGTAAGAACTTGTCTACGCCACTACCCCCATTGATTACTACAAAGAGTCATAGTTCAATGACTTTTCAGTTTAAACATCATGCTTAAACTTAGTGTTACTTAGTCGTATTATAATGTTATACCTTTGAGCATGAAATAAATATAGTTATTAGTTTGTATTTTAAATGCAAGTGTAGGTCACTAAAATTTCACCAAGTTTGACCAAGTTTGACCAAACTGGGCTATCAGACCTAGAGGTGGGGGCTCGATGATCCCCCTACTATCTGCTTTACGTTTTATAACCGCTTTCAGTTTCCATTCGACCATCACCACATTTAGTGACTTTTCTTAAAATTTGACTGCGGACAATTTGTTCTATATTCTTTCTATACTGGCCACTTTCGTGGTACCATGGAAATAATTAATTGAAAAGCGTTTTTTTTTTTGTATTTCTCTTCTTTTAGTAAACAGGTAAAGGTTGGGGGTTTTCGGTCACATTGTATGAGAATCGTCGGGAACAAACTTTTATGAACTATAAATAATTTCCTTAAAACTGTATTATTAGGTTTAAAAGACAACATGGTGTAAAACAATTAAAATTAATGCGTATTAAATCAAATACAGTTTTGATGAATTTACACGATAATTTTGGGGATTGAAATTGGAATATCGAGCTTCCCATGATTTTAACCCACATTTTTATATAAAATAAATGTTTGCTTGAATTTAAAATGGTACACATTAAAGAAATTGCATTCTATCATATTATGTGACTGTAACAAATTTGTTAATTGGTTTGAAGGTCACCTCCAGAATGACTTTGAATACATAATACATAATAATACTCTAAAACACATCGAATTCTCCAGAGATGTCATTATCTTTGTTCCAGAATATTTTATGATATAAGGTGATCTTAAAATATTAAATTTGCCCTCTAGAGAGCGAAAACACTTCAGAGTTATAACATTTATTATGTTTTCCATCATATTATCGTAAGGAGCGACCTCATATGGTGACTCTAAAAAGTTGCAACTTGTAGATGTTGACCTTTTTGAGAAATGCGCCAAGTGTAAAAGTAATTGATTCATTATATAGGAAATAAAGATGGGGCACTATGAGACCAGCCCAACCCAACCTCCCCCCCCCCCCTACCACCTCCCTTTGGCCTGGCAAAGCCAAAAAAGCCTGGGCTTCAGTAGGTTAAGATTGAAACAGTTGTCCTTCGTTTATTGTTAGTTATTTCTTGATCCGACTCTTGTAATCGCGTGATTTGCTATATAAAAAATCGGCTTTACTGGCGTACATTGTGGAAAATATCGATAATATTAATAGTTTCCTATGCTTTAACCTAAATGACATTTTACATTTTTGTTCATATCATAGCTCCTAAATATCACTTCTTTATGCTGTATCAACACGAATGTACAACATCGATATTGTCATGACGATATAATATTAGGTTTGTCCATGCAATTTACTGGTAGTGATATTACAAATGTATCATTTGTCAGATCAATGCCAACTTTGTGTCGTCATGACGATCTTACAAATAAACATTTAGACAAAACAATGTTCACGTCCGCTCCATGGAATCGCCGTACTCGCTGAACTAATTAAAATCGGTGCTGCATGTGCTGTTGTGATACAAATCTATACTCTGCAAAAAAAAGAGAAACACGACACCTAGTTAAGACAAAAACTTACTCTTACATTAAAGTTGTATTGTCATGACGATATTACGAGTAAACATTAAGATGACACAATGTCCCCATCCCCTCTTTCGAATCGCCTTGATCTATAAAGTCTAAACTAACTAAACCTGCGATGTATGTGTGATTGTGTTACATTTCTTTTTTCGGGCTGTATTAATCTTTTACCACAAGCTAATGTCTTATCAACGATAGTGATCAAACTTTAAAGGGAACCTTCAGTTTTGGTAAATAGGGCGTTGCACGAAACAATTTGTTAGTGAGATAAAATGTGAAAGAGCAGACATTTATAATGACAGAAAATTCTTCATTTGATCAAAATCGGGTTAAAAACGGCAAAAATATCAATACATACATACAATTTGAATAAACCTGGGTTCCAGATTATTATTATTATTTTTTTTAATTGGGAAATGCACATTTTCAAATGAGATCTTTGTATCAGTTACTAAAGATTCAGCCTTAACAAAACTGTCGTACCTTTCGAATGTTCGCTCACGGCTTAATTCCGGACACGTTAACTATTTAACCTTCCGATGGTTATCACTAGCCTAGTATTGGAATAATGCATTTTTATTCAAACCGATTTTCCATGGGCCACCCTGTTATGATTGAGATTTATGCATCATTTTCCATGAACACTATTTGTAAAGAAAGGGTCAACGCAGATAACTCCTTCTCTTTTATGGATGATTTGATAACTCATGAATACTTGACATTTTAAAGACAATGCATTAGATTCCGGACACGTTAACTCCTTAACCTTCCGATGGTTATCACTAGCCTAGTATTGGAATAATTAATTTTTATTCAAACCGATATCAAGTGATTGCAATGACTGCCATTTTTGTAAACGGTTGTGTTACCGCTTTGAATTAATTTGTTGATAATGTCAGTGGATACATAACTCGATCCTGAAAGCGCCAATCATATGACATGTCGGTTAAAATTAACATATGTTGCAGTAGGCATGTTGAACAAAATCCTTTGTTTACTGTGTCACAGAAAATTACAGGTTATGAAAACAATATAATCGGATAAATTCACCATGCTAGACATAATTATCATTCCATCATATCGTGTTTTATTTGATACCACAAAAAAACATTTTCCGGATTTACTGCAAAGTGTACACACATTTCACAGTAAATATACTGAATATATAATTATTATTAAATGCCCACATACTACGATTTTCCCTGGGCCACCCTGTTATGATTGATATGTATGCATTATTTCCCATGAATACTATTTGTAAAGAAAGGGTCAACGCAGATAACTCCTTCTCTCCTATGGATGATTTGATAACTCATGAATACTTGAAATTGTAAAGACAATGCAATTGGATGGTTAATATGCATTGCCTCGTGATCGTGGCGTTTTAAATAATAATTAAAAAAAACATCTTACAGATTCAAAAGCATTGACTCATTTAAATGGAAACGGGAACAAGAATAACTAGTCATTGCTAGTTGCTGGTCAATGAGCCTTTGGTGAGAATTTATATGTTTACTCGCGTTACGCATTGCGTGTATACGATGACGAGTGTTTTGTGTTTCCACGTGTTTACATGTTGATTATAACATTTATTATGTTTTCCATCATATTATCGTAAGGAGCGACCTCATATGGTGACCCTAAAAAGTTGCAACTTGTAGATGCTGACCTTTTTGAGAAATGCGCCAAGTGTAAAAGTAATTGATTCATAATATAGGAAATAAAGATGGGGCACTATGAGACCAGCCCAACCCAACCTCCCCCCCCCCC
>JAUELG010025864.1:0-11750 GCA_031471515.1 Dendraster excentricus | reverse complement strand
CGCTCAAATTGCACAATCACTACACATAATGCACCGTTTGAAAGGTATATAATGAGGCTTCATTGTGTTACCAATTTCGAATATGCTAGTTAAAAATAACAAGAGATATGATCGATCAAACTTGGGTTTCCGAACTTTTTGTGAGGGGTTTAGATTGGATAGGTCTTTTAGCGCACTGAACAATTTTTAACTGTAAATGCGCTATATAAATGTTGATTATTATTATTATTAATATTATATATGTGGCCTCTTCACACGTTACAGTGCAAAGCAAACACAAATCAATGCATAACCTTTTGTTTAATGAAAGATGGGTTTGGCACTGCCCCAGCAGTTTTTTCAATGTTTGTTTTCATTTATTTATTTTATTTATATATATTTTTTTAATTTTTGACTCTATTTATACATTTATTAGTATTATTATTATTATTATTGTTATTATTATTATTATTATTATTATTATTATTTATTCTTCTTCTTATTATTATTATTATTTTATTTTTTTATTTTTTTATTTTTTATTTTTTTTGGGGGGAGGGGAAAGTTTTACACATTCATTTTTACACTGGCTTTGCCTCCTCAAGATTATCTTGGTTTCTGCTTGTCAATTCAGGTATAGTAAACAACAGATGCAGTTGCGTATCAATGTTCGCATAACCAGGCCTTAGCTCAAACAACCGTAACCCTTTGGAGTTTGAGAGACAATGCAATAACGTTTTACGTTTTCTTTATACTTTATCAAGAGAGGGAGAGTTAGCCAAACTTGTATCATTATTCTATTAGCAAGAGTGAAATAAATGTATATCAGTATTCCCATCTTTGATATTTGTCGACCCCAAAAAAGATATTATGAACATGTTAAAAGTTTCTTTGAGAATTGTGTTTTCCGCTAACAGTTGCAAGCATTTGCAAACGGTCGTAAGCCTTTGCAAATGGTTGTAAGACGGTGTCGCTAACTTTCTTTTTGATTCGCCAATGCTAGCGAACACATGACCATATGACCATAGTACAGGGTTCTTACAATACAATTTTGGATTCGCCAACGTTTCTGACAAAACATCCGTCAGAAAAATTGGCGAATAAAAAATGTGCAAAATCCGATACGTTTGCAAGCATTCGCCACTCAGTGAGATATCCCTTACCATATATGACTAGAGGTAATAATCAGCGCTTAGAAATGTCACAGGCTGTTCTCCGTAAGGTCCTGTATAAATACGATATAATTCTGATTTGTAATTATCAACAAAGTTACTTGGCCCCTTTAAGAAACACCGGTTAATTTGTTTAACACTCCTCGCTCCATCTCAGATGTCAGTCCCTCATTAACCCTGACCCCCTAGGGGATGTCAATGTCCGCCCGCAGATGATCAATTAAAGGAATATATCAAAGACCATTAACAGTCGGGATGTTACACCGCGGGCCGCCATTTTGAACTAGGCTCGTTTGCGCGCGCCGCAACACGGATTCACTGTGCAGTACGCACCGCGCGCAAGATGGCGCCGTGCATCTGATATACGGACCCCAATTATCTTTAACATCTTCAACATCCTGAAATAATTTCTTGGAATTTTAACAGTTATCGCATACCGTGTTATAATCCGAACTATCACTTGAGACATGGAACATATTCATTTGTTTAAATTATTTTTTTCGAATATATCTTCCGTTATAACGAAATTCACGAGTTAAATATTTGGACGTCTAATTATCCACTGGAATGTTATAACTGTGTACAAAGCCAATGCAATAAGTTTGCGAATATCGCCTTCATAGCATTTCCGCTCAATACTTGGCAATATAATATTAATTCGACGTTAAAAAGTTCACACATTAATCAGTGGACATACGTAATATTAGATCATAACAAAACACATTTTTATCAACAATTCATCACTTTTTGCACATGTAAACAATGTTTACATGTGCTTAGTCTAGATCCCTTTAACCCCTATGTGTATGTCCGTCCGCACGCGTAATCACCATCCATTAACCCCGGATAATAAATAGACAACAAGTCATGATGAACTGTATATAATTATAGGGATATTTATCTTAAACAAGTTTGTGAATACAAGATTTATCGCATTTGTAAAGCGCGAAGTAACACAGAACGCATTTCTTGGTTATGGATTATGATTGAACGAACATTAAAATTTTGCTCTTTTCCTGTTAGGCTACTTTAAAAAAAATTTATACCCTTTGCAAACGAATTCTTAAGTAATTTTGAAAATCCATTTTGTCGCATAATGGTTAAGAAATCCCGGTTAACTTGCACGCTACACGTTTTTTTTTTTTTGTATAAGCTGTTTTATAAGCTTTTTATATGCTGCTTTTATAAGATCAACCTTTTAATGAGTATACTATCAGATACGGTTGCCTCCATGTTTACAAAACCAGTACCGGGAATAGGTCGCTAAACCATGGAGCCGGTTCAATATCCTTTATTTAAAGGCCAATGCAACGCTAGAATAAAGTTGATCCTACTCACTACGTCGTAATAAGCTTGTTCATTTCGCATATCTTGCATCCCGACTCAGATTTCTGCTGTGTAAGAAATATGTGCAACACGATCGGGTATACCACTATTTACGCGAACGCAGGAGGCCGCCATTATTACGTCAGTGCGGACATTACTGTGTATCGATCAATGGTGCATTCCTGCACTTAATTAATTTCAACAGCATTGTTCGAATATATAGACGCTTTGATGAACCTCTAAATCAGTGAAAATATTTGTTGGTGTGCGGACAGTCCTCACAAACGTCAAGTCGGGTAGTTACACGAACATGGCCGCTGTCATCATCTTTTGCCGCCACAACAATGAGTACTATGTGTGTACGTCCACTGGGATCCAGAAGGCCAAAAATTGGCATGTCATGTATCAAATTAACGTCTGGTCACCCTCTAAAGGATACTAGTAGCCAAAAGCCATAGTTTCAATGTCCTTTATTCTACTATCGTAGCAGACAGCCACACAGAATGTGACAAAGCCCTGAATAAAGGATACGAGTAATGTAGACCGAATTATTTTTATTCGTCTTTGGGTTTCTTTTACGAGAAGGCGAATCGGGTTAACGAGTCATTCCATGAAGCCTTTATAAGCATTTATCATGGACTGATTGGACGTTACTATGTTTCTATTAGTTTGTATGAGCAGCCAAGTTCGTATATTATTATTTCATTATAAATATATTACATGCATACATGCATTCATAGTACATGTACATCGTCACAGTGCAAGAACTGCAATTGCCTGCGCATGCTTTATAGTGCGCCGACAAGAAAATAATGATAGGCTTTAAAGAGAACTTACACCCAAAAATATAATTCGTATCTGTTGTCCGTCTGACACCCACAAATAATATTGGTATGTATTGTCTACAACGTATGCGTATTCCATGGTTCTGTTGTCTCAAAACGTACCCGATTATAGAATGGCGCACTCACAGACGTTTATCTGGTACGGAACCATGAGAACATGTTGGTTCCGTTAGTGTTGGTGAATAATGGCAGTGTTTATGAATGATACAACCCTTTGCAAAGTGTTGGGCATTCAATAAAGTCTCAAAGAAACGTTGCCAACACATATCTGCCAGTTTTGTTCTTTACGTTGTGGTGTCACTTAGTAACATTGTCCAAATCCTCAAAATAAATTGTTAATTCTAGCGATTCTCTCCATTCCTTGTTATATTCCTATTATTATTAAAATCATGGGACATGTTTCGGTTTTTAAAATTTCCCTTTCGTTCAAACGATAATATCTACGATCGAATAATTCGCTGGAGTTTTTAAACCATGTACGAAGTAAGTGCAGTATAACTTACCGAATATCACTTTGCTTTGATTCTCGCAATGTCCATTTAACTTGAAATTGGTCATATCATTTAAAAACAATATACATTCCATCAACCATTTATCACTTTTTGAACATGTCAACACTCAACAAAATTACTGGATCCCTTTAAGCTTTCATCTAGTATATGTCATCAAGTTATTGAACATTGAATTACTTGTGGAACATACCCTAGAAAGCAAAGAGTTTAGCAGACAGTGCACTACACTATAGTGAAAATAGAGCGTATTCAACAAAGTTGTATTTTCAAAAAGATCACTCGATAATGGTAGCCCTCTAATAATGATAAAAGTGCGCTTTCGCAGTCGTAGACCGTAGTACGTAGACCGTAGAATTGACCAGAAATCAGCGTGTCGTGTGCAAAATCGCCAATTTCCTCGATTCCTCTGTTCTTGGGCTCTTATCACGGACGGTCTTTTGGTTTAGCGTTCGTACCTATGAGACCGCTCGATCAGTGTCCGTGGGTAAACGGAGGGCAAACAGCCAATCAGCGGCACTCGCTGCTCGCAGCGAGTTCAAACGTTCATCATAACAGCGCTCGCATGTAGGCTAGTGTGCTGCTGCCCATCTGTTCAGCGAACCGAGTCTATGTCCGCGTTGACCGAATTGCGAAACGGCTTGTAAAAGCACGGCGGACGGTACCAATAGATCGTTCTTGCAAAATTCTACGGTCTATGTACTACGGTCTACGACTGCGAAAGCGCCGTAAACCCTTCCCGATAACGAACACTGATCTACCATCGGGCCCGGGCCCTGACCCTGGAAAAAACATTAACGTTATTACGTTAAAATTGTACGTGTGTAATGAGCGAATCGCTGGAAAAAAAAAAGGAGTATGGAGGACAAAAAGTAATCAACAAAGTTGAAGAAAAGGGGGTCGGAAATTGAAAACGTGAAGGGGGTGGGACCACTAGATAAATGAAAGCACCTTGAATTATATTTTATGTAATACCAAGGTAGCTCGTTTAGATGTTTTTTTTTTTTTTAATACTGCTCTACCGGCGGGCCAAAGTTCCGGAATAGCGTTTAAAGTTATTACAAATTCATTGCTAGAAAGAAGAATGTGGTCGGTCGGTCGGTCGGTCGGTCGGTCGGTCGGTCGGTCGGTCGGTCGGGCGGGCGGTTTGGTTTTTTTTTTCAGACGCGTTCAACATACCGTATATCTCTGATTTTTTCAAAACGTTAAAAAACGCCCAACCCCCCCCCCCCCCAATATGATTTATTTATGTGTTTTTATTCTTTTTATTTTTATTTTTTTATTATTATTATTTATTTTTTATTTATTTTTTTTATTTTTTTAATTTTTTTTTTGGGGGGAGGGGGAATTGTGTGTATGTGTGTGTGTCTGTGTCTGTTTGTAGCGGTGGTGGTGGTGGTGGTGGTGGCAGGGGAGGGGTTACTTACCATTCACTATTATCTTTCATATAAGAATATCGCTTATACATCCAGGGACTCTTCCTTAACCAACTCGATCAGCAAGTTATCGAATCGATATCCATGTATAAAGGAGTATAAAGGGCAAACATGACTTGTAACAAACAATGAAAGTATATTAATATCATGGCTCTTCGTTTCAATCGTCGATGATGAAGGTAATCTAAACCCAGCTGCCGTATCGACAGAGAGTATCAGGTTCGTTCCATACCCAGAACAACAAAATTGTATCATTTTGTTTTTATTGAATAAATCGAAGAAAGATTTTCTGTTAGATGGATCAGCTGAACAAATATTTTCTTAGTAAACGATAACGGCTAAGGTTTTTGCAAGGAGATTCTTAAACCTTCGTTAAATATCAAAGACTACTAAACCTTCTGAAACTCCCAGGAACTTTGTTGTCGAGTTTAACAAATTAATTATTTATCGCAAGAGTTTATCTTCTTTTTTTACGTGGACGCGCCAGGTGGGAAATAATCTCACATGGATAATGAGCAGGTGAAGAAAGTTGTGGCTCTACCTTTGGGAGTCCTAAGATCAATAACCCGAGATTTCAAATCAAAATTTTTAAGCTTCGGCGCAATAGTTGGCAGGTGCTTGAGAGTGAAATGGGCGTCAAGTCTGATTTTGTCTAAATAGAGTTACGCACTACCCACTTCTGTCTGCCCTGTCATCACTGTTTCATGCCCTTGCTAAAACAAACAAGCAAAAAACAATAAAAACAGACAATACCGATATCACTCCGACACCAAACCACTAGCTTTATCTCAAAAAAGGCGCTAAATCTAATCGTTCAACTTTGCAGAAAAAGCAGGTCTATCTGTCCATTTATTGTACACACTCCTATATCGGAACTTGAGCATGAACCGTTCCTTACTTTGATTATGATTGGTCAATTTCTACTAAACGTTTGATTTCTAGAGCTTCGTAGCGTACTTATTTACTTTGTACAACATAATCGCATTGGCTCAGCGAATTTTAGCAGAAATTTTCAGCAATTTCGCGCATTTCTCCGCCATTTATAACATTAATAATAATAATAATTATACTACTACTACTACTACTACTACTACTACTAATACTAAAACTACTACTACTACAACAACAACAACAACTACTACTACTACTACTACTACTACTACTACTACTACTACTACTACTACTCCTACTACTACTACTAATAATAATAAAAACAACAATAATAATAATAATAATAATAATACAAATATTTTTAAAGCGCACTTATACAATTCAAGTTACTTATAGCGTGAAATTGTCACACGATACTTTAGTGGAAATATTATCAGATCGCAAGTAAACAAACACATTTCATCATGACTTTTTGCACAGTCATGTCACCAAAGTTTCTACATCCCTTTAACGGCAGATACTCCGTCACCGAACCCAGACTGTAAAAACAATACGTGTCGATATCGATATAATTCCCGCTAAGATCAAATTAGTTCAGGAGCTCACTGCGGAAAGAGAGGATGAGACACCTTGACCCAAATTATTTTGGGGCTTGTCATCACACAAGCTTGGACTCGGTCAAAAGGTTACACGCATTTTTAAGCGACAGGGTCGCCAACTCGTTAAAGGGAAATAGTAGCGGAAAATTGCTTTTATTAAAAACAAATTAATTATTGGTCAAATTAATTGATAAGTTAAATGCAGAAAACCGTTAAATGCAGAAAAGGCAGTACAAACGTTTATGAAAGCCGCTGACATTGAGCCAAAATTCACTGTCAGCTTGGCCCGTCTACGCTGGCCACATGTTGTACGCTCGCAAATATCCATGCGCGCATTTGCCATGGAATTATTAAACACGCATCGCACGTGGCTATGTATCAACAATACGACCATTGGTGAGATATCTATCCGGACCGGATCGATATGATAATTTACCAAATATATCAATTAGTAGGCGGTTTCCGTGCAAAATTTGTATTATCCCGTATTAGTAAAAACATATTTGTTCACATGATTGGTAATAAAATCTTCCATTTCATTTTTTGGTAGGAGGGCGTTTCAAAAACTGGCCTTCATCTTTGAGGTCAAAATAGCAGTATTACGAACGTTCCGTACACATAAGCCAAATTAATTAATCACTATTGTTAACACAGTAGCTTAAAAAAGGGTTTGCGTGGTAAAATCTGAACCTAAGTATCGAGAAATGTAGAAATATCGGTGGAACCTCAATACACGCCGCCAGCACGCCAGTGAGATTGGGCCTAAATTCACCGCCCGTTTGCCCAGTTGCGCTGGACTGGGTATATTGGTCGACAACCCGCATGCCATGCACACGCGCGCTTGCATAGCTTTGCATGCAGCTTTCGAGCGGTTGAATTACACACACTGAAAAGTAAGGATAATTATATAATATTCTCTCATAAACAATAGTAGGTGACGAGAGCATATTTTTTCATTTTAGGGCGTTCCTACTAAATTCGATTGCAAATTTCCAGTGATTTTTTTTAAAACCAATTCTGATAATTAGAGGAGGTGCTCACAGCCCCCTTCCCTTCCCCTCCCCTCCCATCCGTAGTTTCGCCCCTGACCAGTGCCCATCATCTCCAAGTAAGTAGTACGTGGATTAGTTGGCGCTCCACTAGGGAAAAGGTATAGCTGCTGATCATCATAGTTACGCAGCTCCCCTGAACTTGCCGGTGCGCGCAAATTGGGAGGTGGTGAGAAAGGCGCTTCGGAGAATTCTCGACCAAGGTTTAAAGACCATCAAGAGTCCGGATGCTTCACTACGGGCCACTATTTTGAAACTAGGCTAGTTTGCACGCACCGTATAGCACTGTAAACACACTGTGCGCAAGATGGCGCCGTGCATCTAATATACGGATCCCAACCACCGTTAAAGATGTATGAATACGGTGTGCGGGTCGTATTCAAGTTATTGCCGCGAACAGAATGATTAGCTGGGACGTAGCTCCAACTTTTGAAAAGGCTCATGATTGTAAATTAGACAGAATGTTGAAGAAAGATTATTACAACTCGTATCCAGTAGGAGAAGTGAAGAGTCATCTGATCGTGTATTAGTTGCGATTAATAGCCTATTATCCCTAGCATTCAAAGGCAAGGACATATTAAAGCTGGCAAGCTACTTCGCAGCCATAGCGGCCTGTTGACAAGGTCTGGTCGTCTGTATGTTATAGCTGACCAAGGAACTGCAGGTAACTGCTGCTGCTCGTGTGACAGACGCGTTCACAGTCCTTCCGTGCCATCCTCACGCAGGGCCTTGTCAAGCAACCCTAGCCGTTTGGTCCGGTTTGACATCAGAATGTCAGAAAACGTCTGGTGAAAGAATAGTGGGAAGCATAGATGGAACTTTGCATCAGTGGCGCTGCTCGTATCATAGCAAAATTCACCAGTCGTTTTATGTTGTTCACACGCAGGGCCTTGTCAAGCAACCCTAGCCGTTTGGTCCGGTTTGACGTCAGAATGTCAGAAAACGTCTGGTGAAAGGATAGTGGGAAGCATAGATAGAACTTTGCAACAGTGGCGCTGCTTGTATCATATTAGCATTCACCAGTCGTATTATGTTGTTCACACGTTCAATTAATCATAGCCTTTAGATCCGGTTTGACGTCTAAATGTCAGAAAACGTCCGGTGAATGAATAGTCGGGCGCATAGAGAGAATGAAAGTGGTTTGCTAGCATAATAGTCGCGTCGCCAGTCGTTCCTGATTTTCACAATCAAGGCCTCGCGCATTGCCACAAGGTGACGTCCTTTGCAACCTTGGAGGAGCCCAGTCGTATGTTTGTCTTGGATCGATATCATATACGGTTTAAAGAGGAGGGATTTACCGCGAGACTTAGTCCAAATCTTTTGCGTATGGGGTGGTATCAAAATCTGTTAAGTAGGAGAAGATAATCATAGGTAGAGATGAAATACTGTCTTTAGGAGTGTGCTTCAATCAACGCCCTCCCCCAGGCCTCCCATCCGCCAAACATACACACACATTATACAGTTCCGGCAGAATAAAGTCGACCTTACGCATGTCACGTATATCAACACCCACTCTTACTAAATCTGTTTAAAAATTGAAACAGGCTAATGAACATCTGCTTAGGTGGACGTAAAGTAAAGCCCTTGTCCCCGTCGACGAAAGAGCTACAATTGATAGCAAGTTGCAATTTATTTATCACGTGTTCTAAATGCGCAAATCTGATTGGTCGAAATGCGCCAAATTGTCTGATTTACAGTTGATTATATTTATTTCTGCAAGTGATGTGATGATGCGCTCCTTTATCGGACACTGTTGTACAGAGTCAAAACTTTCCAGTGAATAACTGAAAATCCGAAATACTTCGATAGTAAATATCCTTTTAACGAAAAGGAACTTCCAAAAACCAAATCATGTTCCATGCTTTTATAAAATGCAAGCCTTGTGATAAATATTGTGGATTTGGACAATGTTATACCACAACCCTTTAATACATGGTCATTTGCAAAGGGGTGGGCACAGAGTTGGTGATGCGATGATGTACATACCCCTACTGAGCTGCATCAATCAGCGATTCGCCTCATTATATCGTAGTTATACGGCGAAAATGAAATTGATCTTTAATACTGATACCCCTTTTCACCAGATCCCTTTGAAAACATGGTCGTCATCTACAGAAGGGGCGGGCGGTGGAGTACCTCCGCGTAAGTGGTGTGATGATGTGTATAAAGCGGACCCGTAAACATGGGGGTGCGCTGGGTACATACGCCCCCCCCCCCCCCGCATAATTCAGAATGGTCAACTTTGCAGCGTTCTCCGCCAACGTCTACGTCAGGCTCTGCTTACAAAACAAAACCATTGGTCGAATGCCCGGCGCAGACAGAGCCGACTCTACCCGATCCAACTCCGGAACCGGGTTTTCAAGTCAAATGCAAGTCGGAGGTCATTAATTGAGGCCGATTCACCATGTTGAATCGGCGAAACAGAACATATCCTAACTGAACACCAGTCGCGTAGGGTGGAGTCGGCTCTGTCTGCGCCGGGCTTTAGTCTCGGTAACAATCGGTCTTGGGCCAATTTTGTTAATTACGCACCCCACTCACCCCCCCCCCCCCTTCCCCGCCTTTTTGAATAATCCTAGCTACGGGCCTGTACAGAACTGCATCCATCGACCACTCACCTCTTCGGGGGTCCTTGTTATAATTATGTATGGATGAGGTGCGACTGATCTTGTATCAATATGCCTACCCCAATTAACTACATGCGACATCCCCTCCAGCTATACCTGGAAGATCATGTACATTATATGATCATTTTCTCTTCATTATTTCGAAATCCACATGATATGTCGGAGGTGGGAGGACATGATCCTCTAGGTCCCAGTTGCAACGGGTTGACACATTTATGGTAAAGTCCATTAAGCGTCGGGATGCTACACAGCGGGCCGCCATTTTGATCTAGGCTGTAGTTTGCGCGCATCATGTAACACGGATTCCCTGTGCAGTAGGCATCGCGCGCAAGATGGCGCCGGCCGTGCTTCTGTTATAGTTACGACTCCGACCCACCTTTAGCACATTTATAAGGGGATGTTAACACCTTTAGGGTGGAAACGGGTTCATTTCCCAATTAAAATTCTTACCCTAATACATTAACACCTAATGGTATGTGGTATGGCTGGTATTATAATGAAAACCCCTTTCCGGGTATGTACGTGATTGTGAAGATAATTAGAAGTTAGTAACTAAGGTTGTGTTTATACTTAATTTCCGAAGGCAGAATCAGCGTTTTGAAACGCTCTTCCAAAACGCTGATTCAAAACGGCGTTTACGGGAGTACTGTTTATGCTCAACTTTGACAACTAGTTGACCCAAGAAAGCGGGTCACCGCTTTTGAATTGAGTGTATTGTACGTGAACCGGAAAAGCGTTTATATGACGTAATCTAAACGTCTTTATACGTGATGTTGCGTTTATGCTTCCCCAGAAACCCTGATTTGAATCGCCGATTGTAATTGCCGATTATAAACGCACAATTTTATGCGTTTAGAATCAGCGTTTACAATCGGCGTTTATAAGGGAATGAGTCCGGACACAACAGCGTTTTGCACTAATCACGTTTGAGAAGCCTGATTTTGGCCCAAAATGTTGAGCATAAACACACCCTAAGTCTGTATACACCAGTTCAAATATGCGTTTTGCGCATGTGCAATACATAGGTCAAGTTAGAAAGTTGTGTATTCATAGAACTGAAAGGAATGTTCTTTATTTCTTATTATCGTGTATAAAATCAATTGGAAATTGATACTAATGGTGCGTTTACATCATATCCCCGGCGCCCCACAGCAGCCCCGTTTACCAAAACATAGTGCGCCGTGAGATTTTGGCATTTTCCCTCTTTATTCAAGTTGTGTTAAGTCTTTCCTATGCCGTCCCCCCACGTTGCCTCACGTCCATCCCGTTTTGACCACGGTGGCCTGAAACGGGGCTGCCGTGGCGCGCCGGGGAGAT
>JAUELG010025308.1:0-11755 GCA_031471515.1 Dendraster excentricus | reverse complement strand
GGATAAACGGGAGGATCATTGCTTATTAAGCTACGCCTACCATTATTCTTTCTTTCAATCATTTATGATTATTCTTTACAATTATTTATATATAGAAAGAAACCAAGGCTGTATGTATTAATTCACCTTTCGCTTGTATATATATATATATATTGATATATATATATATATATATATATATATATATATCAAAGAGTAAATCAACATAAGGACAACTATATTTCATTGATCAGGGAGAATGGTTTAATAATCTTTGTATGTTTCAAGGAAGTCTCTTGTAAAATTAGAGGCAATGCTAGTAAGTAAGCCATATCGATATTCAACAAAATAACACAAATATCGTTAATTATTTGAACTTCCTAACACCACAATTTCAAACCGCACAATAACGCATGCAGGCATTATTAAATCATATTGACACCATGCACTATGCAACATAGTACCAGACGAATCCACGCATTATGATCGGTTAATTAACATGTAACGTTTTTCACCGATGCATGGCTCACTTAAGTTTATTGTTTTTATGCCCATTTTATTTTCTGTACTGCCCACGGTACAAAGGAATATTTCGTGGATCAATGAAAATTTTCTGCCGAAAAATAAGAAAATAAAAATTCATGCAGCCATGGGTCGATTATTTTGCAACAATGTGATGGTTAATTAGCCAATTTAGCCGTACTTGTGAAGAGCTTATTTTCAAAAGGCGCTAAATCAACTTTTCATAAACATTTAGTTAACGATAACTGTAGATTATCATTCTTTAAATACGAAAATAAAATTTGCAAAAGGGGTAAAAGCTTATTTCCAATTATCGAGTAAAGCAGGTTTCTTTGTAAAGTTGTGTACACATGCCTATATAGGTATATGAAAGTTTTATATTTTATATTTTTTTATATAAATTTATATTTTTTTATTTTGAGTTAGTACTATTCTTCCAACACTTGGATTGTACATAGTTACATAGCTTATTAATGTACTGATATCGCTAACTCCTTCTTTGTTTGTAGAAAATGGATCTAACTCCTTTTGAAAATGAGCTCTTCGAATGTATGGTATATTATTCATGAATTGCTTCGTGCCATCTCCATAATTACCATTATACCGTTATTAGCTGCTGGTTGAGGTGATATCACGAATTGTTCAACTCTGAGATTTTTAAATGCTATTAAAGGTCACTCAAGAAAAAAGTTAATACTATCTAAGGCATCGTATAATATTCCTTCTTTCTAATAAAACTTTAAAACTATATCGGCTTTACCGCTTTTTACATGAACACTGAAGGCCTGCTATCATGTTTGTACAGACCTTTGTCAATGATATGTAGTAAAAGCGGCCTACAGTGTTCGGGTAAAATAATAGCGGTTAAGCCGAGAGTGTTTTCTTCCAAAGTACAAATCTGAGTCTGCTACATATGATAAACAAGAATATTACGATGTATAAAGGCGTATAAACTCTGCTCTTGAGTTGCAATGCCCTTTAAGGGAATATTGTAAATCCCGAGATTTATTCGAGGGAATTATTTCCTGCACGAAATATCATTTAAAATTATATATTTTCGTTTAGTCAGTCAGTCAGTACGGTAACTGTTTTGATATTGACATGTCATTGGAGTAGGGTGTTTATTAAATCCCGCGTGTCATTTTGGTTCATTATAATGATTACAATTATTACAATTACATTACAATTATCAAAGGGACTTAGTAACAATTTCCATATCCTAAAATTCAAATTTGAATTCTTGCGGTTCCCCTATACATTGTTGTATTCGTATTGGCAATCAAATCAGAAAATACCCTGTGGACATATCGTATAACAACAATGTACATTGTTTCAATCTTCATCACTTTTTGCACATAACAAAATTACTAGATCCATTTAATAATCATAATGATAATGTATTTCTACCTTAAATCTACACAAGCGCTGTAAACACTATACGAAGAACATCTTTTCTCCCAAAGAAGTGAGTGTTCAATTGTTCTATATTATGAAGATGAAATTATTCTTGCTTACAGAGGGTCAGAGGTCGTTAATTCCAAATGGACCAGTGCCCAGTGCAGATAGAACCGACCTGACCCGATCCGACTGTTCTTCATCCTGATTAACTCTATATGCGCTGCCCCATGGCTCCGGTTTTACCAGTCAAGTGCCAGCCGGAGGTAATTCGATGCCGATTCAACATGCTGGATCGGCTCCGACTTAGAGAAAAACCGAATCTAGCCTTAATTAATCCCAGTCGGATCGGGTCGAGTCGGCTCTGTCTGCGCTGGCCCTAAAAGAAATACGTGTCACGACTGGGTATCAAGCCTTCGACATTCTGACAATCATCTAGTAGGCCTATCATTGTCCAAATCCACAACATTCACTTTATTACATTACTACTACTAATAAATAAATGTTAGAACGGATATCTACACTGTCTCCATGCGTGTAAAAAGACCTACATTGATACATTTAACTCAGTTGTTGCAAAAACATGAAAAATAAGTTAGCTTTCAGCTGTGTTGAATAAAACTAAGTACTTATTTTTTCTAAATTATTTTTCGCAAATGTTGTAAGAGTGAGTTTCATAAATCTGGTTCCATAAATATCATAGAGGTGCTCGCACGCGGTTTTGTATCCGTACAACCCATCAATACTACCAATAGAAGCACAAGCGCAAGTAAATTAAATAAATTTATTGTAGTAACTTTTACAAAGCTTGACCGAGTATATTTTGTTTTCTCGAATATATACTTTAAATGACGAAAGTCTTTTTGTACATTGTATTTACATTGATGAGTGACTTATATCGAGACGTTTTAATTTCGATGATATAAGACTACTGATCAGCTTGAAGCGAGCTAAATGTCGGTCAGTGATGTGATTACAGTGAATGCGATCATTCAGCGGCCGGATGTCATGGAAGTTGGTTTACGCGTTCTGGTGGGTGTAGTTGGCAGCGCCAACCTTTATGCGAATTCTCCAGGTAAGTAAATTGTTTTTATAAAATGGTGTAAGTGATATATTTTTAAAGATTGTGACATTAATTCGAAATCTCTGCGCTACGACTAAAAATGATAACGCGATATCACCAAACAGTTAGCAGGACCGCGGAACCGGGGGTCGGGGGGGGGGGGGGCGTATTAAAACAAATAAAGAAATATGCATAAAATAAAGAAATGCATAAAAGACAAAATTTCGACAGCCCCCATCCCCCCCCCCCACTATCAAGACTATTCCGCGGTCCCTGGTTAGATTCTGGCTACAGCTACAGATCGGTCAGCTGTTGGTAGTGCGAGCAATCATCTGTCGCCCGGAAGTCCCCCTGTGCATTCAGGTCAGGGTGGTTGGCAACGTTCAGTTATTTGAACACATTCACAGACCAGCAGTTGTCTATCTTCATACACTCAGAGGAACATCGTATAGCCGGCGCCGACAGCAATTGGTTGCTTTTTATCACGTGGTTGTGGAGACAATGGCCGGGCGGTGCCAGCAAAATACCGGGGTGGTATTGCATAAGTTCATCCTAGAGTTGGTATTAGGAGTTGCTCCTAAGATCAACTCTAGGAGCTCCCTAAGATGTGCCTAAGCTGCTAAGTGATATTCTGTAACTTGATTTTTGGACGATTTTAGCATGAATAATGAATAATCATTCAGCGCCATGACGATGCCATCTGACGAATCAGAGATTGTCTCTAATCTTAATTTAACTCTGGGGGGAGGGGGTTGGAGGGGTGTGGCTCCGGTTAATACTCGAGTTGGGTATGTTTATACAATACCACCCTTGGCATGTTTGGGTCCTCCTACGTGAGCTGGAAAGATACATAGCAAATATATGAGCATGTTAAACGATACCCTAGTACATCTTTAACCATTTTATACTGTAGTTTTTCGTAGCTGGTATACAAGGAACCCATGTGTGTCAATATGAAATATAGTACACACACGTTATTACGGGTTCCCAGCTGCTAGGCATCAAATTTGCCGACATTGTTTTTTTCTATGTTCTCTATTGTGTTCTATTGTATTTCATGCTAAGACATTATTGGCGGGCTGTAATGTTTGTAAGTCTAAAAATCACAAACATTATAGATACACGTGCCCCACCCCCCCCCCAGCCATTGATAATAATAGTATTAATAATAAATGCTTCTTGGTCTCAGGTTGAGATTAATGACCCCAAGTCTCATCCACAGTCACAAACCGTTCAAAAGAAATAGGTTGTTCTAGCCTCGAAGAGTGCCACGTTCTTCCTTTACAGTTTTGTGGTATACTACTTGAGGACAGCACAATATTCCAGTTTGTCATGTTTTCATGAACAGCTGACAAACAAAGGAACCTCTAAAATAAATATAAACATTTCTATGACCAATAAACTTGGTGGGTAGGGTAAGGATTTGACATTCAATGGACCCAATTTTGTTTTCATATCTTTATAATTTCTATGTTAGACTCAACACGTTTTTAGTTCTTCTTCGTAGGCCAAAACAATTATACTCTCTATTATAACCTATTCTTCAAACTGAATTGGACATAATGGCCAAATAAAATACGTATAACTATAAGTAGATCTAAAATAAGGAGAAACACATGGTCAAGCGATACACAGGCATTCCAAATTACAATATTTTATAATAAATTCTAATTATAATAAATTATAATAATAATACTACTAATAATAATGATAGTAGTAATGATAAGAACACTACTACTACTACCACTCCTACTACTACTACTAATAATAATTTTACTACTACTACTACTACCACTCCTACTACTACTACTACTACTACTACTCGTACTACTACTACTACTACTACTACTATTACTACTACTACTACTACTACTAATACTACTACTGCTACTACTACTACTACGACTACTACTAGTACTACTACTATTAATACTACTACTATTAATACTACTACTACTACTACTACTACTACTACTACAACTACTACTGCTGCTGCTGCTGCTACTACTACTACTACTACTACTACTTCTTCTACTACTACTACTACTACTTCGACTTCCACTTCTTCTACTGCTACTACTACTGCTACTACTACTACTACTACTACTATTTCTACTATAAATAATAATATGATGATTATAGTGATAATTTTAATTTCACTATAGGCTATTTCAGTCTAAAATTAGTTGTACAAGAATAAAAAATGTTGAATTACCGCCTACCTGGTTGCTCGCAGACGACAGCCTTTTGGTTTTTGTTGCAGTCTTGATCCCACCAGAGACCCGTTGTTAGTTGGACCCCCACACAATCCTGGGTATTGGTAGGGTCATCGTCCGGCTCTCCTGTGGCCCAATCTAAAGATAATATTGTGCACAAAGATATGTTTGCAGTATAGTAATTATTATTAGTCTATATTATGTATACCAAACCAATCGTTCACATAGGGGCCTACTCGCTAGTCATAAAGACCGCTAGTCATAAGGATCGCTAGTCATAAGGACCACTAAGCATAATGATCGCTATTCATAATGACCGTTTTCATAATCAAAGAAGAGGGTCGCTACAGATAATAATTATGAGAAGAGGATCGCTTATCATAATACAAAATCGGGGTCTTTATTCATAGGGATCACTAGTCATAATATGAGAAGAGGACCGCTACTCATAATATGAAATGGGGATCACTAGTCATAATACGAGATGAGGGTCGCTAGTCATAATATGAAATGGGGATCACTAGTCATAATACGAGATGAGGGTCGCTAGTCATAATATGGAATGAGGGTCACTAGTCATAACACAAGTAAAGGGCCACTTGTCATAAAACGAGAAGAGGACCGCTAGTCATAAAACGAGAATGGGTTCGCTAATCATAATAGGAGAAGAGGACCGCAAGACATAATACAAGAAAAGGGCCGCTAGTCATACAACGAGAAGAGGACTGCTAGTCATGATACGAAAATAGGGTCGCTAATCATAATACGAGAAGAGGACCAATAGTCATAATACAAGAACAGGGCGGCTAGTCATAAAACGGGAAGAGGACCGCTAGTCATAATACGATAATAGGGTCGCTAGTTATAATACGAGAAAAGGACCGCTACTCATAATACGATATAGGGGTCGCTAGTCATAATACATGAAGAAGGTTGTTATTCTTAATACGGAATGAGGGTCGCTAGTCATAATGAAAGAAAAATGACCGCTAGTCATGAAACGAGAAGAGGGCCGCTAGTCATAATACGATATGCGTTTCGCTAGTCATAACAAGAGAATAGGGTCACTAGTCATAATACGAGAAGAGGACCGCTAGTCATGATACGATATGGGGGTCGCTAGTCATAACACGAGAATAGGGTCGCTAGTCATAATACGAGAAGAGGACCGCTACTCATAATACGTTATAGGGATCGCTAGTCATAATACGAGATGGTTGTTACTCTTAATACGGAATGAGGGTCACTAGTCATAATACAAGAAAAGGGCCGCTTGTCATAAAATGAGAAGAGGGCCGCTAGTCATAAAACGTGAAGAGGACCGCTACTCATAATACGATATGGGGGTCGCTAGTCATAACACGAGAATAGGGTCGCTAGTCATAGTACGACAAGAGGGATCGCTAGTCATAATACCAAATGGGCCGGGGTCGCTAGTCATAATACGAGAAGAAAGTAGCAATAGTCATAAAGAGGACCGCTTGTCATAATACGAGAAGAGGGTCGTTAACCATCAAACAAATAACATTTGGATGGGAGACACCATAATGGTTGGGACGTAGCTAAGCAGGGGCGACACATGGCGCCGAATATTTGTAAAAAAATCATCAAATACAAAAAGGCGTGTCCAATATCCTACACCAGTGGCGTACCTACGGGGAGGGGGGAGGGGAGGGCACGGGGGCAAGTGCCCTCAATAATTTCGAAAAAACAATTGGATACTAAGGGGCCATACAAAAAAAGAAATACATAAACTGTGCCCCCAATAATTTTTGTGCCCCCTCCCCCGATCAGTCCGACCAAGCTACGCTACAATTAAACCAATGAGTTTTTAGAAAGAGCCATCTTGAGATGAAACGGCTCTGTTTTAATAATTAAAAGCTTTTCCATTAAAGTCGCTTTTAATTATTACTTTATGAGGTTTTGGCTATACTCTTTCAACTTTCCCTTTAAATAACCATACATAAAGACACATCTCAAGTTTAAACAGCTCTGCTTAAATAATTAAAAGCTTTTTCATAAGACGTTTTTAATTTGATTGCAAGCATGGTAGAGTTATAACTATTAGTTTTTGATGTAATGGTGCAGGTTTTGGTTACTTAAATTCAGTTATACCAAAACTTTACTTTTCAACTTTCCCTTTAAATAATATAACCAATTCTTGATAAGCGCGATTGTGGTTATTATAGGTGGGTCGTGTGAAACTGGGAATTGATGGGATAGTACAGTTTTGGTAAGGCTGAACTTTCATAACGAAACCTGGACAGTATCATTATAAACTAATAGTTATAACCCCACCATGCTCAAAATTACTGTGCAAACGATGAAGTTAAAAGCCCGTTATCATTCAGAAACACCCATTAAAACACAAGAGGGCGCGTTCTAAAAAGGCATTGGTTTCAACTATTTTTCATACAGAATTATGTAACTGTGTCATGTTTTATTGAAATAATGATTAAATAAAGAGATCAACTACATATTTTTTTTTTAAATCGTCTAATTATTAGGGCCCCGAATAATTATAAGCTAAGATACAGTTATTGATATTTTAGCCGTTTCTGGACCGATCTTGACCAAAATAAAGTTTATTCGGCCATTAAAAATGCATTTTATCTCAAATAATCGTCTAGGTCGTAGTTTTTTTTTTGGCTAATAATCCGATGGGTAGAACTTGTTCCGGCATTTGGGGGGGGGTAATTGTCCTTGGGTAGTTGTCCGGGGGGTAATCGTCCGGGGGTGGTTGTCTAGGGGGTAGTGTCCTAAATTTGTTCTCGTATTATGACTAGCGGTCCTCTTCTCTTTTTTTATGAAATTCGGTCCTTTTCTCGTGTCAATTTTGAATAGCGATCCTCATCTTAAATTATGAGTAACTGTCCTTATGAATAACGGTCCTTATGCCTTTATGGATAGCGACCCCCTTTTCGTATTATGTATAGCGGACCTCCACGTATAGGAAGTTACACGTTATGTATAGCGGTCCTTATGACTAGCGACCCTTATGACTAGCGACCCTTATGACTAGTGAGGTTAGCTATATGTTTATAGTTTAGTAGTTATTATTAGTCTCTATTATGTCTACCAAAATCGCTGGGCCTACTTAAGACCCGTTGACAGCAGGACCCAGGACAATCCTGGGTACTGGTAGGGTCATCGTCCGGCTCTCCTGTGGCCCAATCTAAAGATAATAATCGTTCACAAAGATATGTTTATAGTTTAGTAATTATTATTAGTCTCTATTATGTCTCCCAAACTCGCTGTGCCTACTCAAGACCCGTTGACAGCTAGACACCCTACAGTCCTCGGTATGGGTTTAGACATCGTCGGGCTCCCATGTGGCCCAATCTAAAGAAATATCGTGCACAAAGATGTTTTTATATTACGGTCATTATTATTAGTCATGATTATGTGTATCAAAATCGTTGGGCCCAGAACAGACCCCGTTGACAGCTGACCCCGGACAATCCTCGGTATTGGTTTGGACATCGTTCGGCTATCCCGTGGCACAATTTAATGAAAATATCGTGCACTAAAATATTACGTAAATATGAATATTATCATGATTTTTAATTTATATCACTGTCTATCAAATATGCTGGTCCCTCAACAAACCCCGTTGGTAGCTGGACCATGGACAATCCTCGGTATTGGTACAGAGTGACTGTGGGGCTCTTCAAATGTTACCCAGTCCAATGACAAAATCGTTCACGCATTTATTTATTTTCATATAATTACGATTATTATTGTATGTTTTAAACTCGCTGGGCCCACTGAAGACCCGTTGACCCGTTGGACCCCGGACAATCCTGGGTATTAGTTGTGTTATTATCGGACTTTCGTGTGGTGACCCAATCTTATGAAAATATTGTCCACTAAGATATTATGTAGATGTGAATATTATTATTACATTATTCTCTATCACGGTCTATCAAATGTGCTGATGTCACAACAGACCCTGTTGACAACTGGACCCCAAAACAATTCTCGGTTTTGGACAAAGTTCGTGCACGAATTTATTTGTGTAAATATAGTTATGATTATTATTCTCTATTATATCGATAAAACGTTATTGCGTAATTAAAAAGTTATTGATGGGCAAACCTCGATTGCGGAATTTCTTGTGCGGAATATAGATATATTCATATACCCGTCTCCCTATGTAATTATATCTGTAAATGTTTATATGTATTAATGTAAAAATATCATATAACAGACAGTGTTCAAAAAAATATCTCACTCGAGTATGCGATGTTATGTCCGTCGATGCCGCACACCCATGTACCCGTGCGCGAGAAGTCGCTGCAGTACAACCATGGATTTGGTCTGGCCTGCACGCCCCGAACCCACGGCAGCACATCCAGGCTTTCACTGTGGGAGTTAAGCTCTAGCAGCGTAGTCCCGATGGACGAGCAGTGGCTCACCGCGGCCGACCACCCACTTGTTACCTTTTCCACGGAATAGCAGCTTGACCCGATGAGCGTCCAGTCAGTTGGGCAATGCACTATTATAATGATAATTATTATATTATAATGGTACATCATTCTAATATCCAGTTAACATTTAAAATTAGACTATACACAAAAAACACTACGGCCTCCCATATAATTTAATGTTAAAAAGATCGGCACAAAAGATACCGTGCCGAATACTCAAATACCGATAGCTGGGAACGAAAAAGTAGCAAATTTAGGAAATGCCATTGCCTCTGAAAAAGGCGGTAAGATCCAAACGCCTTATGTAAAAATCAATGATTGTGGTATAATTTTGTTGGAAAAATGATATCATACGCAATCAAAGAGAAACCGCCAGTCACACTTATTCGATGGTGTTGATGAAAATAACGATTGCGGTATTGCATTCTCTCTGGGACACTCTGTATATAGGTGTGTTAGTTCTATTTTACATACCATTTGTGGCAATGGTCGTAGTTTCGTCCATGTGAGTAGATGTGATCTCTGGGGAAGTTTGCACCCCAGCAGTCGACTGCCCCGGTTCGGGAGGGATGGGAGTCGGCACACTTGCGCTAGTTATCGGTCCGACAGTGGTAGTTGCTGGTGGGATCGTGGTCAGATCCAAGTGGCATTTGTAGGAATCCCTCATCTCCTGTCTACGACGCATTATGTTCGATGGACGGCATGATGATTGAAGCCATGCTTGAATAGAATCGCTGCTGTTACTAGCAGCACCTAGTCATGTGCAACGAGAAATTGAAAACAAAACCTGGGGTGTATTCTGTAAACAAATTTTAGTTCAAATGTAACTTATCTACGTCGTATATGAGTCACCTAAATATGTCTGTGTAAATCACTATTCATTGTGTGCAGTTTAATATTCTGTAGCGACGTATATGACGTGCATAGTTTACAATCAATCACTTTTTTTCTCAACTTGAAATTGTGTAACTGTAAGTAAGGTCTTACCAAGTTCTTTCATGTTCTTTTTTATTACTAGGGTGACTTCATTTGAATACAATATGCAACGACTGTATATCATTTAATATTGATTGACGTGTGTTTGTGGTCATTCAATAATAAATACATGTATTTCATTCTAATGTTATATACAAAATAAAGAGTAATCCTTAACTTTTGTTTAATAGTGTACATTAGCAACACGTCCATGTTCATACTTACCAGAATTGCCCACTCGCAAAAGCAGTGTAATGAAGAACCATAAGATCTGCAATTAGTTTTAAACAAAAAAGGATACTCTGTATTAGTTTCTTTTTTTTGGTTAAAATATTTGTTATTGATAACATTTTCATTAATTTTATTTCATTTGTCATTTTAATTTTAATTATTGTGTAAAATTGTATAAATTTATCTATTTTATCTGTTCATTGATTCTGACCTGATTGCCATGATGTCATGAATAACTCCTTAAAACAATTTGGAAAATCATGCAGTTTTTATCAGTTTATGTTGTCGTAAGCCAAACACCAAGGTTAAAGGTAAATGGGAAAACTCAAAATATTTTTTGTGAAAACAGAATCTCAGAATCAATCAAATAATATAACGTATAATAATAGGTAAAATCTAGAAGCCTGAACACGGTTAAATAATCCTCTCATACCAACATTAAAAGACCAATTCGGATGGGAAGACGATCAAAAGAAGCCATATACATTACCATGTTTACTGCGAAATAAAGTTTCTCCTCTGAGCCAGCTAGTTACATCTGTTAAGACAACGACTGCCTCTGATCGCAAGCGCAGTTTAATCTTGAAAAGTCTTAGAGCTCTTGCGCTAATTCCGGACATTGCGCGTGTGCCCCATCGATATACGAATCCACTTTGAAAACCATTCCGCGGCCCTTCCTATGCGGATGCGCGAACTTATTTTCATAGCTTACACAAATGATAGAACAACAAAAAAAGAAGAACTATTTCCGCCCACGCTTCCTTTTACTGCGAATCAATTGCAAGAGCGCGCTAACAAATAAGACATCTACATGTTCTATTGGTACCATGACAACAGTTAGTACAGTATGTTAAATATTTACACGCAATTAAAGGTAGGGTTGAGTATCGGTAAGTCCCGAAGTGCCCCCCTAAATTTTTTGCGAGATAATGAAAAACTGACTG
>JAUELG010024864.1:0-11759 GCA_031471515.1 Dendraster excentricus | reverse complement strand
GTGCTTCGTATAATTTCCCTGTTTAACTTGTTTATACAATTTTTACTAGCCCTGGGCTCGATATAAGACCAGTGCTATACAGTGTACATAGTATTGAGCCTTATTTAAAATGACCATGACAAAATTCTTCTAGTCATGTTGCGTAATGTACAGTCGTGAATCAAATCCATTTTAACCCGTTGAGGACGAACTAATTTTGGTATAACACGCATTCTCCATAGACTGAAGCCCGAAATATTTTGGGGGACCAGTCCTCAACGGGTTAAATGATGCGCATAAATTATAACATACATTTTGTTGTACAGTAATTTATGCGTATTGGCGAGCTACATGCGTACAGTACATTGATCACCAATGATTGATTTGTCAGGGATGATTTCATTAGCCAGTGTTTGCCTGCAATTAAACAATTCCGCCAATTTGTCACTTGCATCTGCTCGGGAACACTTAACGCTCACATAGTGTGCATTGACGTGTGTATGATGTAATAGATCATGTCCTCTCATACTGCAGTGAACATGCATGAAATAACCCTTTTTTCCCTTGTGGCCAAGTAAAATCCAAATTTCTCACATTTTAGTGGCCTGAAACCTGAATTTCGTTACTCAAAGTTCTGTTATATTTCATTGCCAACTTAGAATTTGGCATCAATGAAGTTTTGATGGCCCAAAGCTAATTTTTAGTTGCCCCAGGCCAGCAGACCTGTGCTTATTTTGAGCCCTGCATTTTGAATGGGTGCCCCTGTTCCAATTTAAAATCTTCACCATTTTGCTTTTACTTTATTAACAATAGTGCAAGAATAAAATGAATGGGTATCATCTGTGAGTGTAAAGACTTGACGATAAAATTGCCTAAGAATTGCCATCTTCTGACACAATGACATTGTCTAGACTCTTGAATAAACCAACTGATAATTTTCTAGATCTTCAGTTCTCAAAAGGGGTTAATAAAAGACCAATCTTTTATGCTAAATAATGCTATCTGTGTTATCTGACCTATCTGTTTGCATGTTCAATTCAGTTCATTATAAATAGCAGACATTGTCTTGCCCCGAAAGTAGGCAAATAACAGTATCGACTTAACTTGAATAGAGATTATGCAATCAGAGCCATGTACTGAAGCTAGATCAGGGCCCTGTTGCCAAAGGTCAAAGTTCAAAGATGATTTGTATTGTACGTATAATGACCCTGTGTTGTGATTTCTCCATACAGCGCCTTGTGGTGAAGCCAGATCAGCTGATCGAGCGACGAGACAAGCGGGGCCTGATCAAGGTTAATGCTGATCTGGAAGGGGTCAAGAGTCAAAGTTTAAAGATGATTTGCATTTGCTTACAAGTATATAATGACCTTGTGTTGTGATTTCTCCTTATAGCGCCTGGTGGTGAAGCCAGATCAGCTGATCAAGAGACGAGGCAAGCTGGGCCTAATCAAGGTCAATGCTGATCTGGAACGGGTCAAAGATCAAAGGTCAAAGTTTTAAAGATGATTTTTTACATTATTATTTGCTTGTTTATAATGACCTTGTGTTGTGATTTCTCGTTACAGCGCCTTGTGGTGAAGCCAGATCAGCTGATCAAGCGACGAGGCAAGCTGGGCCTGATCAAGGTCAATGCTGATCTAGAAGGGGTCAAAGAATGGCTGGCATCAAGGATAGGGCAGGAAATAGAGGTAAGCCTAACATTGCATGTAATTTACATGTAGCGGTCACACCGCCAAACCAAATGCAAACGCACCAAATAATTTGGACGCTTGGGTGCTAGCGGGTGGTGTCGGAGTGGAATCGGAATTGATGGTCTTTTTGTTGTGACTGCTAACCTCAGTTCGGGCTCTTGTCAGTACCCGAATAAGTGGAAGTTTGGTCTGGTTTCGGTTTGGCTTCGGTTTGGCAGTGTGACTGCTACATACCTGATATCTATGAAATGTGTTTCTGGTACCATTATTTTATTGATGATGCAAATTAATGTTGAAACCCCACAGTATTAAATGTGAAATGTGCTTCTGTGCAAATGCACAATGTGGGTTCAAATAGTGTTATTTCAGCAGGTTTTTGAAGATGGTGAACAAAGAGACATCATAAATAAGCATACATGTGGTTTGTGGTTTGAGTTCCTGTGAATACTAATATGTGCACAAACAATTGTTTGGCGTGTGTTATGGGTGGGTAAAATGAGCTTAAATACCAGGTTGTGTTTGTGTTCATGTGCTGTGTGTGTAATGTACTTAATGTATAATTGTTGAATATTTGTTTGTTTTAATAAATACAATGACTTATGTTTCCTGTTTAATCCAGTCAAACTTATGGATAAATGTTATTCCTGCGTTAATTGTATTTCATTTTTGTGTGTGTAATCATTGTGAACATGTAGTTACATTTTAGGGTAAGGAGAGCTGAAGAGATTTAAACAATCAGAATTGATTTCCATCAAATTTAGCTCTAGGTCATATTTGATAAATTAGCTCAAGGGTAGTTATATATACACACCTGATTTGTGGTGTTATAGTGGGCTTGTCTGTGGTAACATTTTATAATATGAAAATTGAATTATTACTGGTGCACAATACAATCTTTTTCCACATAACTCTGACCGAGTTGAAAAAAGAATATCTAGGGACTAAATTGGTAAAAAAAATACTAGTACAGGTCTTTATTTACAAGGCTTATTGTACACATACAGAACATTTGTTGTACCTTGATTTGTCACACATGAGTAGAAATGAATAGTGCCTGGTTAGGAGGAAAAAAAGCATGTACATTAATAAATAGTTGTGTAAATATGCATAATATATTAGACAAATCTCATGGAAACTCCCTTTTCAATTCTTCCATTATGGACCCATGTAAATGGTGCTAGCAGGTTGGCCAAGTCTTTAAAATTATTTTACAAATTGAAACTCCTAAATGTAGTAATTCCATTATGAAATACAGATCCATGTAAATGTATGTGGTACTATGTAAGGTTACATTGTTTTGGCTTGAATGAATTGTTTGAGTAAAATAAGGTTGTTATTTTCAAGAAATCTTTGAAACTGCATGTAGCTCTTCCATAATACAATAAATCCAATTTACCCTTGGTTGTACATGTACTACATCAATAACATTCATGTAAGTGTAACATACAATAGTACACAATTGAAATATTTGAATAAAATTACATGTGTTGTAATTTTATAATTGTATGAAATGCTTGAAACTCCCTCTCCAATTTACAAACTCTCTTTGATGTGGGAAATATATTGTAAATAGATAACTAAATAAACATTATAGGCCTACATGATTTAATGAAATTTTTGCTTGAAATAACACATATCGTGGCATGTGTATGTATTTTTAACTCTGGCCCTAGGTGAATTGGCTCCTGATTTTCATTACCTCGCATGTCAGTTTCCATCATGCCATATTGGTATGATAATTCTTAACCCCTTTGGGACTGAACCTGATACATCAGCCCAGAGCGTCTGGTTCCAAAATGAAATTATCTCTCTTGCGGGTTAATGCAAGATGAATTTCACCACTGAAGTACTACACCGGCCGTAGTATAAATTTATTATTAAATTAGACTTGTTAGGTCTGCATTCAATGTCGGGTACATTCAAGGATTTCATTTAAAAATGTTTGGTACTGTACATGCATATTGAAATATATAACTGATTCAGAAAAAATACAGCCTCCAGTACAAATGAGTACAGATAATGGTAACTGTTTTAAATAATAGCACACGATTTAGCCACTAAAATTTAAGATTTGTTTTTCATTAAATAGTATTTTTCAGTTTGTTGCTGCTATTGCTCAGGGAAAACTGAAGAACTATTTGATCAAGCCGTTTGCACCCCACAAGCCAAGTTATATGTGTGTCACGGACTGGATAGATTTAGCAAGCCTCCACACTAACTTTTTCTATACTTGCCCATTCGGTCAATTAAAATCATAACTTTTAAAATTTTACTTGACAGAACACAATGTTTACTTGCCTGCTTGCTGCTAGATGTGATTTAAATCTAATAAATCACATAATTTGCTCATTGTTGACAAATAATTTAGTTGCCAGATCAGGCAATCAAGCTAGACAATTTACATGTATGACATTTTACTTGCCCGACAACAATTTTTACTTGCCAGGTGCTAGCATCGAGCAAGGGAATTTCTGAATTATCAAAAAACAATAACTTGATTCAATTGTATTTTGCATTAATCTTCAGGTTGGTGCTGCTAATAAGCTGAATAACTTTTTGATCGAGCCGTTGGCAATCTAGAAATACTAAGGGTGTGATTATAAATACTCATATTCCAAAGGCAGAATCAGCGTTTTGAAACACTGATTCAAAACGCTGATTATGGGGGTAATATTTATGCTCATTTTTTTTTGTGCAGTTTCTGAGAATGTGAACTGGAAAGGCGTTTATATGACGAAATCTAAACGTCTTTATACGTGATGTTGTGTTTATCCTTCCCCAGAAACCCTGATTTGAATCGCCGATCATAATGGCCGATTGTAAACGCACAATTTTATGCGTTTTGAATCAGCGTTTACAATTGGCGATTATAAGGAAATAAGTCCGAACACAAGAACAGTGTTTTGCACTAATCACGTTTGAGAAGCCTGATTTTGGCCCAAAATTTTGAGCATAAACACACCCTAAGCTAGGGAAATTCAGCATTAGCTAAAAACATAAAGAAAGCTGAAGAACTATTTGATCAAGCCATTTAAATACTGATTTTAATTGTACTCAGGTTGGTGCTGCTCATGGAAAGCTAAAGAACTTTCTGATCGAGCCGTTCGTACCCCACAAGCCAGAGGACGAGTTCTATGTGTGCATCTTCTGTCAACGGGCCAAAGATGTCATTCTCTTCCACCATGAGGGCGGTGTTGATATTGGAGATGTCGATGCCAAGGTAAGAATTCTTTGTGTTTGAACAATTTTTGAATTCAATTTGATTTTTGTATTTGCCTAGATTAAACAATTGGAAATTCTTTTTGGAGATAAAATGTAATTTGAACAAATGTTGGCAATATAACATATCATACATAGCAAGAATATAACCATGTATTTGGCTAACAATGAAAATTCTTTTTGGAGATAAAATGTAATTTGAACAAAAGTTGGCAATACAATATGGTATTCATACATAGCAAGAATATAATAGTGTGATGATACTTATTAAACAAATATGACGTGAACAAAACTTCAAGTATTTGCATTTTGAAGGTTAACGATGATGCATTATCATTGTTTTATTGCATAGATCCATCTTATCTGAATATAATTATTGAACTACTAGTGATAACGGTATTGATACCCTTTTCATACCAAAGGTTATAAACTGTAAAAACGTTAAAAAAATCAAGTTCTGAGTTTGGGTCTATAATCAGTACATGACTGTGATGATACAATGTAAGGGGGGGGGGGGGGGCGGGTGGGGGGCAATATATTGTTTTAATTTAGTAACATGCAATAAAGTTGGGGAGAGTCATTAAATGATATATTCAAATGTGAGCATGTTCCTTTCCTGATGGTCAGGAGACAATCTATTTAATTAACCTGGTCCTAATAAATCAAATTGGATTCTAATTAGTATCCACCTTGTATGCACATTAATTATCAAAGTGCTATGCAAATCTCCAACCAATATATTGCTGAGAACAACCTTTAATTGATAAAATATGCAAGAATGCTTATGTTTGAATTTAATAAAATAGGCATAACAATCGGAATATATGTCACTGAACTAGTCGAGCCCGGACCGGGTGTGGCCAAATCGGTAGAGCGTGTGCTCTCCAATAAGTAGGATTCTGAGTTCAAAACCAGTGTATGCCCATTGCATTGTTCCTTATAAAGCAATCCAATATTGCTGCTGTCTACCCAGGTGTATCAATTGGGACCCCATAGGAGGGAATGTGCGTAGCCGTAGGACTATGCAAATCATTAGTGCACCTTATGGCTTATTCAATTCAATTCAAGTTTGGTTTTGCAATTGAAATATGAATAACACAAATTTGTAGATGTAGTAAAATTGTTATGTTAGGTAAGAATACACTCATTACGAATCATTACAAATAAGCTTTGCAATTGTAAAACTCCATGATGCAATCATACAAGTTGCAACTTTTGAGTAGAATAAAAGGTGTTATGTATTGGTACTGGTTATCATGGCAACAAAAATATGTGTAGGTCAGAGTACCCAGAGAGCTTTCAAATATTTTCCAGGGGGGGATGTTTCACTAAGATTCTAGATTGTACTTACGTAACCCTAAATTGGACCTAATGGATTATTTGTTGCCTAAGAAACTAATGGCTTTCCATACGTTGTAAGTCCAACTTAGACTTATGATCTTTGTAAAATATTTCCAGATCTATTTTTCCAATTACTTGCCTAAGACTATTGACACTGTTCAAAATCAAAATAAGACCTTGATATGAAATGGTATTAATTTGACCTGTCTGTTTACCTTTTTGATAGCGTTATCATGGTTTGTTGGTTCTGGCCTGTTGTCTTTTAATATGAAAGTCTGGCACGTGTGTCATTCAGCGAGACACCTAATTTGACCTTGCTAAGCACACTCAACCCATGTGTTGCCGTTTAAAATTCCTTGCGCTTCATTCGATTTAGCTCCATAGCGCCCAAAAGAGCTCCTGTCAATAAAACAAAATTATTGTCCCTTTTTTTTTTCTACTCCAAGGCTCGAAAAAAAGCCCAGAAAACAAATCTTAAATGTTCCCTGAGGTTTTGTAAATGTAATGATAGTACATTCCGAAATTCTACTCCCTGTGATGCTAGATGAACTGAGTAAATCTGTAAAAAATGTTGATAAGCAGGATTAATTAAAAAGATCACCCATCCCCCCCCCCCCTAGCCCGAACTAACAAAACTAGCAAAAGCAGCATTAAAACAGGGCAGCTTGGGTAACAACATTATTAAACATTAATTACTTCATATCTTTAAATGCGATTGCAGAAAATATACAATCAATTGTAAGTATAAGTTCTTTCATCCAATCGGATTTGTGCATTTAGAACACATGGACACTATCATTTGTATCCCTTTCTGCGATCGGGTACAGACCTGGATAGATCAATGTAACTTCTTGTTACATGGTTGTTATTATTATCATTACCTTTCCAGGCCGTCAAGTTGGAAGTTGGACTTCAGGAAGATCTGACGACCGACACCATCAAATCCTCTCTCCTCTCCCAAGTTACAGCTGCAAAGAAGGAGTAAGTTAACCCATTGCCTGCGTACTGGACCCTAGTATTAAATCTATGGGGATTGCACTATCTAGTTGGGAACAGGTTAACCCATTGCCTGCAGGAACCTGGTGGGTCAGGTATTGACTCTACAGTATGTGGACTGCAACATCTAGTATGGAACAGTTTAACCCATTGCGTACTGGAACCTGGTGGGCCCTGTATTAACTCAATGGGGTCGCAAAATGTAGTAGGGAACATGTTAACCCATTGCCTGTGGGAACCTGGTAGGTGATTTATTAACTCTATGGGCATTGCAAAATATAATAGGGAACAGGTTAACACATTGCTTATGGGAGCTTGGTAGGTCATGAATTAACTCTATGGGCATTGCAAAGTGTAGTCGGGAACAGGTTCATTATGGCGCTAGTAGCAGTGTGATAATGGAACTGCCATCAGTTCAATATTGAGTTTTATGTGACTTCATTAACCTCTTATAATGGGTATTCGATGTGAGTGTGTGTCCAGCACATCACATTGGACGATGTAGTAGGCTCATTATGCAAACATTATATAGTGAGTAAACACAGGACATTATTGAGTAAATATGATTAAGACATGTCATGTACGGACTAAAGCTTGCATCGTCAAAGTGGTGGGTACATCAGTAGGCATGCATGGTATTTAGGCTGAACTGCACAATAAACTCTTCTCATTTGTGCTGAATATTTGTATAAGGGCGAAATGATTATTCCTATCATGATGAATTATTTAGAACGTTGGAAGAAGGCTGTGCCCGATTAGTAGGGATAGAACACCTGTCTGATGTATTACAGGAACTGTGTGCCATTGTTGGTAGAAGACTAATTGCAAATCTGTTTATTTCAGAGGTGAAATATAAGTACAGTCAAACTGGTCATAATGGCCACATGTTTGAATAGGTGTAACAGTTGCATACATACAGTTGCCACACAGAGTGATCCCTTGATAAGCAAAATGATGTTCTGAAATCTTTCAATTGATTTTTCCAAATAAATTGCAACACACTGACTTAAAATCATTCATTTAAACCTGTAGCACTGAAAACTTAGTATACAGTGCATTAGAAATGCCCTCAAACCCATGCCAACACAAATTTTAGGTTGATATTTTTGTTAAAATTTGCCCCCCCCCCAAAAAAAAAAAATAATAAAAATAAATAAATAAAATCAACAAATAAATGGAAAAAAAAAAAAAAATAGATAAATGAATGAAAAAATTAATGAAAATTTATAAAAATTTAAAAAATGAATACAAAAATGAATATGTACCCTACCCTGCTGGATAGTGGCTAAGCATTGTGTATGAACTTTGAAGTTTGGGCAAAATTTAGGCCAAAATGTCCTTACAATGCGTCCTTAAAAATTTGTCATTATGACAAATTTTTACATTTAATTTTGTCCTTGCTCTGTAGGATGGTGGCTGAGTTCATCAAGGACCTATACCAGCAGTTCCGCAATCTCTACTTCACATATCTGGAGATCAACCCACTGGGTGAGTATACATGCACACAATCACGTGCCCTATACATTAGTACATGTACATGGACATTATCTCCTGGATAATTTCCATTCAGTAACCATAGAAGTATGAATTGATAAACTTCTAACTTAGAAGCTCCACTATACACTCTAATCCACACATTGGGAGACCAACCCACAAGGTGTGTCTTCTAATTCTTGTGACCATATAATTATGAATTCGTTAGCAAACCAATTAATTTCTAACTTGGCACATAGTCATGTGCCCATGTACATTTATACGCTATATTGACATTATCTTTTGGAAAATTTTAACTAATATAATGCTAGGTGAGACTGCTTATTCTTGTGACCAATAACAAACCAACTTGTTTCTAACTTAGAAGCTCCACTGTATGTGCACACAGTCACATGCCCTATGATATACCTTTTTACATTGACATTATCTACTGGATAATTGTAACTGTGTGGGGGCCATCTACAAAGTAAGTACGTAGGGGGAAGGGGGGGGGGGGGGTAAAATCTGATGCGTACAATCCATTGAACCACATGTATAAAAAAAAAGTGCGTACAAGGGGGGGGGGGGTGCAATTTCGGACCAAAAATTTGTAGATGGCCTCTAACTAGGGTAAATTTACTATTTTATGCCAGCAAATATCCTCCAAACGTTTATTTAATTTTTTCCATGATTCAGTGGTGACTGACAAGGTGTATGTGTTGGATCTTGCTGCCAAGATAGACTCCACTGCTGAGTACCTGTGCAAGCTGCAATGGGGCGGTCTGGAGTTCCCTCCACCCTTTGGACGGGAAGCATTCCCAGAGGTAGGAATTTTCTCATTTAATTTAATTTCATTCTATTAAGATTTCCACAAATAATATTTGAACATACAAAATGAAATTTACATTTGATAATTAAGTATAGAATGGACTTAACTCAATTTAGATTATACAGAAATAACTTAAATCAATTTAGAGTATTTATATTTGAAATGTAGAATAACTTGTGGGGGTAGGTTTTTTGAACGTAGGCTTTTGGGCCATTTTGAACAAATTCACAAATACACTGTTCCTTTTTGGAATTAATATGAGGATATTCAATGTGTGTTTTTTTTTTTTCAATTTTAAATTAGGAAGTGTACATAGCTGACCTTGATGGCAAGAGCGAAGTGTCTCTGCTCAGATGTCAACTTTCAGGCTTTTTAACAACTTTGTGCAAATTTACAAGTACACTTTTCCTCTTTGGAATTAATATGAGGGTATTCAATGTTTAAAAAAAATTAATATGAGAATATTCAAAGTTTTTTTTTCTTCAATTTGCAATTAGGAAGCATACATAGCTGACCTCGATGCCAAGAGCGGAGCGTCTCTCAAGCTGACCATTCTCAACCCCAAGGGCCGCATCTGGACGATGGTTGCGGGAGGTGGGGCCTCCGTCATCTACAGGTAATTTACATCACGTGATCCGGGACCTTTCTCTAGAAAAGTTGATTTAATTATTATTGTTTATATAGCTTCTGACTTATCAAGCATTGAAAAGGGTTTCATAGGAATGCCCCCCTTCGAAATTCCTTGTTGCTTGATGAGTTGAGCACTGGTCTAGCATTCCGGAGGTCTCCAGTTCGATTTCTGGTGAATTTCATTTTGATTTGCTTATTTTCAATCATTTAAAGAAATCCATTTTCCTCTTTTGGTAATTTCAGGTAATTATATTTTGACAATTATTTCAAACTTATGTAGCAGTCACACGGCCAAACCAAATCCAAACTGACACAAGACCAAATGATTCAGGGACGTTCGGAGTGCTTAGTGGTTTGTCAGTGTGATATTGGATTTGTTTTTATCTTTTGTTGTGACTGCTTACCCCAGTTTGGGCTCTTGTCGGTGCCCGATAAAGTGGAAGTTCGGTCCGGTTTCTGTTTGGATTCGGTTTGGCGATGTGACTGCTACATAAGGGAATCTCACCAGAAAGTATTATGAAATGTAAATTAGCAAGAAAACCTGGAAAGAAAGTTTTACCTGCAATTCAATTGAACCAGAGTCCTCCAGATTGCCAGATTGGAGGCACTCGAACCTAATGTTCTAGAAAGCCCATCTGATGGTTGAACATCCCTGATACAAGTCCTCATAAGTGCTACATGTATATTCAGATGTTAACATTTTGTGTGTTTCTGCGTATTCCGTCTTTTCTCCAATTTTGTTTTTGTTTAAAAAAATGTTTACCCAGAGCTTTATATTATTACAATTGTTATCACCAGTGACACCATCTGTGACCTTGGCAGAGCATCAGGGCTGGCAAACTACGGGGAGTACTCCAGAGTCCTGAGTGAGGGCCAAAGACCTATGAGTATACCAAGACTGTGGAAGACCTCACTTCGCTCCCTCCCTCAAAAAAATGTCTTCTTTCGTAGGAATAAAACTTATCATTACAATTGTTATTACCAGTGACACCATCTGTGACCTTGGTGGAGCATCGGAGCTGGCAAACTACGGGGAGTACTCCGGAGCCCCCAGTGAGGGCCAGACCACGAGTATGCCAAGACCACGGTAGATCTCGCTTCCCTCTCTTGCAGTAGTTCTCAAAAATGTTTCTTTTTTTTCTAGAAACAGTATTTATCATGTCTGTATATCATTACAATCGTTATCACCAGTGATACCATCTGTGACCTTGGTGGAGCTTCGGAGCTGGCAAACTATGGGGAGTACACCGGAATCCAGATTGAGGGCCAGACCTACAAGTACGCCAAGACTGTGGTAGACCTCGCTTCCCTCCCTTGCAGTAGTTCTCAAAAAAAATGTCTTTCTTTTTGTTTTAGGAACAGTACTTATCATGTCTGTATATCATTACAATTGTTATCACCAGTGACACCATCTGTGACCTCGGTGGAGCTTCGGAGCTAGCAAACTACGGGGAGTACTCCGGAGCTCCGAGTGAGGGCCAGACCTATGAGTACGCCAAGACCGTGGTAGACCTTGCTTCCCTCCCTTGCAGTATTTTTTTTTTTTTTTTAGGAACAGTACTTATCATGTCTGTATATCATTACAATTGTTATCACCAGTG
>JAUELG010024642.1:0-11761 GCA_031471515.1 Dendraster excentricus | reverse complement strand
AAGACAACATTTTAATTTTTAGACTCTTGTGACTTTTGAAAAGTGACATTTTTACCTTTTATGCATGCTCACTCATGTATGGCATGGCAGATCAAGTTAATTTTTACGGAGAGGTTAGCCAATAAGTTAAGCAACGTTCCTGCCAAATTATGTGTTTCAAACTTTATTTGTTAAAAAGTTACGCCATGTTGATTAGGGGGGACTTACTTTTTTGTTGTGTTTAGTTTAAAAATTCTAAAAGGTGTCAGACAGGTTGATCCAATCTCTCCGAAACTTTTTACAGCAGCCATGGAAGACGTCGTTACAAACCTATGTTTGCAATCGCGAGGTATTAAATTAAATTGGGAACATTTTAATCATTAAAGGTTTGCAGATGACATTCTGCTTGTAAGTCATGATCCCCTGGAACTACCAACGATGAACCAGGAGTTAAGCGCAGAGAGCAAAAAGGCAGGACTCAAAGTTAACATTCAAAAGACCAGAGAAAAGATGAGCAACCAGCTACAAGACCATACAGTTACAGTTGATGGCATGACAATTGAGAATGTGCATATAGATACATATACCTCGGTCAAAACAGCACTTTTGAAAATGAAACAGCAGGAGAAGTGCGACGAAATTTGGGAAACTCAGCATCATACTCCGAGATGAGAATCTTCAAATCTCCCTCAAAATGCAAATCTTAAATCCTAATCTCTCTCCTACGGGGCAGAGACTTGGGCAACAACTTAGACAGTTAGAAATTGGTAAGACGCTTAGAGTAACAAAAAGGCACTGGAGAGGATTATGAGAGGAGTTACAAGAAAATACAAGTTCAGATATAACAAATGCCAGGGCTATCATTCAGGAATTAAAGACAAAGAAATGGAGATGGGCAGGCCACGTTGCAGGACGTAAGGATAATAGACAACAAACACATAATATAAGTAATTGAACACCAAATGTGCTAATGTGTCTCAAAAAGAGCGGAGGAAAGATTACGCTATTCTTTTTCCGAAAAAATCAGAAACAATACTTGGGTTCTTATTATCATTATTTTTTTTTTGCTGGATATGGCATTTAGGTAATATTATCTGCCATATTAAGCATAAAGTCTAGATAATTCTAGTAAATAATGTTTTTGTTAAATTATTATTATTTAGTGCAAAGCATACATATCATTCTTTTAATTTACATTCCTAATTTTAATATTTGTATTATTATTACTTACATATATGTACGTATTTATAGATTTTATTTTTTGGTTTTCACTAGTGAAAAATGTGTATTCTTTTATCAAGGTTCATTTGATTAATTTTCTGCCGTATAATTTGTTTTTGTTTCTGTTGATAGATCTTTCATTATATAGAGATATATCAAAAAATTAGAAAACTTCATACAATCGTTTTTTATTTGATCTTCAATTGAAATCATGTTTTTTTAGTGTGTAAGTCTATCATGTCTATTGGGATAATATTTACTTACGTGGACCCCCAAGAACACAAACCAGACGAAGAGACATACAGAGTAGAAGTTGGACGGATGACATCAAAGAATTTGGGGATGCGACTTGCACAAGACAGAAGACGATGGAACGGTGATGAAGAACTAAGAATATATTTCCCCATAAAAAGTGTACCAAAAATATACTTTCATATGTCATGTAATTGACATTGTATTGCATTGTTTTCGTATTGTCCATCAAAATGCGCCTAGCGCTTTGTATCAATCTTCTACAAAAACGGCTATATAATTGAATGTATTATCAAATGAATTACGTTCAATGTTTGTAACAATGTCCGGGAGTATTTCGCTAATAATTTTAATTGAGTGTCTTTGTCAAATTTCTCCCCGCCCCCTTCAATTTTTAATTTGTCAGGATACACTTAGACAAGATTCTTGTGTAACTTATCACTGCAGATGAATCCCCTGCGTGAGAAGTGTTTTATCCATGGCCATTGATGGCGCCCTGTATAAAGTACCATAGTCTCGCATGATATTCAGTATCGACGGTCCAAGAAACACGCGCGTGTAATTAAGTGTACATGTATTGTGTGCGCGTCCGATGTTCAGTTTGCTCGTAGTTGTGCGTGCCGCATCGTTGCTACGTGTTGTAGTAATAAGTCAGCCAAAGAAGTTGCCTACGATGTACTGTGTAAATGTTCTTACGGTGTATACATATGAATTTAACTATCATGCCTATTTAAACGCATATACTACATCAACAATAATTATATACTCAAACATACATACTCCCACAAAAAAAGTAAGCATGCATGGAATATCAAAGATGCATAGCAGAAACTGTAGCGACTGAATAATTTATAATTATGTACATTTTATTCAAATTTTAACTGAATTAAACATACATTTTCAAAAACAAATGAATATTTCGCCATAGTACACACGTATGAATTTATGGTGCAAATAAACTTAATGAAAATGCATTCTTAAATGTGTGTGTTACAATGTTATTTTGGACGAGTAATAGTACAATTACAGCATCCAAATTGTAAATTTGATATTGAAATAATCCTCGAAACAAAATGATTTCTCAAGAATGGGCAAAAACGAAAATTCATAATAAAATGGCGAAATTGGACAATATGTTGCCAATAACTGTGCAACAGACTGTCCACCCAACTTTTTTTTTAAATTCATTTGAAGGCTCAATATTCAACCAACCAACAATTACCCAGATATGTCTAACCCACATTTTAAGATTGTACCCCGTTTTAAAAGGTAATTGTGAGAAGTATATCTTGTTCTGACTGAAGCTATAGATTATATAAAATTCATTGGATTTGGTCAATGAATGGGACAGAATCAACTTCATTGATCATAATTTAAAAATGGAATGTTCACATCTCTTTGCTCCAAATCACTGAATTTAATACATACACCAAATTATATATAATTGAAATATTTGCACTTTTTGCGCAAAACTAAATTTACTCTCCTTCTTTAGAATATATACACGTACAACCCTGATAAAAAAAAAATCATTCACGATAATGTGCTGGATAATTTTTCATTAGTACTGATTATATCTCCGAAGAACTGCTCGCACCAGACAAAGCAAACAAAACAATATTTCTATTCGTCATTATTGTCAATCTTCACAATCCCTCGTTTGCCAAGCTGCGCAAATATATTTAGATAGAACACAGGACATGCCGTGTCTTCATCATATATACGACTTTATTAGGCAACATTGTTTGCGGCGTGTGTGTGTTTGTGTGTGTATTAACAAAAATATAACACCTCAACGCAAAGAAAACACTATCATAAATTAACAGGCAATTTGTATTCCAGCTAAGTCTATTTAGATGTAGATTTAAGCAATGCAACCTTACACCGCAAGTTAAATGAGGTTAATTTGTTGTTGCACTGAATCCGGTGATTGCATACTTACATGCATTATGATGATTATTTTGATAAGCCGAAAGGGAAAGAGGAATTACGTTTTTGTATTTATTTGTTCGTATTTTATGTAAATATACCATTCATCTTTGTTAAAATTATCATGTTTAAAATAAGTATAATTACTTTACCCCTAAACAAGTTCGTCTACGTACAATACGTTATTATACGAGGGGCGACTGAAAAGTTCTGGGCCTAACATAAAAAGGATTAAGATATGAAGACCAAATTTAGTCTTTTGACTATTTCACATATCTTAACCCTACCCATCTTGGTCATAGCCACGTGCATACTTAATTAACAGGTTCATGAAATAAGTGTATTAGGTGTTTTGTAAATATTGATGAACTTGAATATTGAGCGTTGATATTGAGCTATCCTCAAGTATCACAAACATGTCAAGATAGAACCAGATCAACCAATTTTCTTTCGACGAGTTGTGACTGTGGATGAAACTAGGGTTCATAACTCTCAATCTGAGACCAAGAAGCAGTCAAAACAATGGAAGCATCTCAGGTTGCCAACCCCTAAAAAGGGCAAGGTCACACCTTCTGATGACAAGGCCATGCCAAGTTCTCTCTTAATATTCGGATTATTGTGTCATGACCCACAAAGTTTAGGAACCTGTAAAATATGGATAAAGGTTGCTACGACCCGGAAACTTGATGGGTGTTCTTAAAATATGCAAAAGCTTTCATGGACCGAATTAGGCCAAAAACTTTTCAATCGCCCCTTGCAATGCACATGTTCGAATCATCGTTTTACCTGATAATGACAATACGTTTCAATGTTTGTATGGCGCATACAACACAATCGCCCATCTGTTAAACTGATCCAGCACATACTTTTTTCATAGTAATACAAATAATTGTAATAATGATGACAATGATGATAATAGTAATAATAATAATAATAATAATAATAATAATAATAATAATAATAATAACAATAATAATAACAGTAATATTACTTATTATTATTGATATTATTATTATTTTGATAATAATCGCTTGATAATGATAGCAGTGACAATGCAAATAAGTATGAATATGAATAGGTTATTACAGGCTATAAGTACATCTATTGAAAACTCGATCTAAATGCGATTCATAGGAATTATAGTAACTGAATACTATAAGCCTGAATTGGCATAATGCTTCCTACGCAACAAATACATGATATATTTTTCTACTCAAGCAATATGTTTCTTCAGTAAAACATATTTTTAAAAACTAACACTGACGTAATAATGAACTAGTTATGTTGATTTATCCGTACGATCAAAACGAGTTAAGGTGGTCAGGGAATCATTACAGTAGCACCATACATTACCAAATATGTTTTAGTCTCTACGAAACACTATCATGCTATTACTATCAAGACAACTTGTTTTTTGCTCAAAGGGATAGTTTGAGATAGTTTGTTATACAGTTTTGGTCAAACTAAATTTTAGTAACCAAATCCTGCACTATTACATGTTTAAATAATATTTATAATCCCACCATACGTGAAAACTATACATAATTACAAACGACAAAGTACAAAGCATGTTCATATGATTAAAAAAGAGCCGTTAAAACGCGAGAGGGCGCTTTCTATAAGAAAGCGCTCTTTCGCGTGTTAAAGAAGTTAAAAATAGAATTGTGCATGCAATGTTTTGTTCCAATATGCATCAACAACTACCGTATATAAAAGCACCGTTTGTTACATTTTGTTTCCAACAGCAGGTTCAACACTTGTGTGGGGCCCTCCAATTATTACAAATGTGTTTTAATATAAACCAATGGGTGAAATGTATAACAGCCCTTTCTGAACCAATTTTGACCAAATTTATTCTGTCATTTCAATTGTATGCTCTTTCGAATTGTAAACTTAGTTTATCATTACCTCACATTTAAATTATTTCGTGCAGCACACTCTATGCCATAGTAAAACTATTCATGTAAAGTACCATTCCAGATCATTTACAGTGAAATAAGTAATTTTCCAAACATTTTATGCAAGGAGTTACGTAAAAAGGAACAATTGCAATACATTATCAGGTGATATACATGCTGATAGCTTGTTTGACTTGCATGAGAGATATTCCAACCCTCCATGTGTCCATAGTTCAGATTACACTAATGATATTACAAATTTAAGATCATACATGACACTAGATTTTTGCATGATAATCAAGTGATTGTATGACATATTTCTTACGAATGCCCGATAATACATCTAAATACACAATGTACACTATATATACATATTGATAACTCTAAATTATACATTCCTTAAGTGTTTTGTAAAAATAGATTATCTGTGAAATACTTTAAACCTTCTATGTATATTCAATTTGAAGTACTAGTATTTCTATAAAGATATTACTCTTATGATAAAAACTAAAAGTCAACATAAACTGAACACAATTATTACAAAATCTGTCAACTTCTCAAATCGAATCAATAGAAACAGATAAATAAATTATATAAACATATAAAACTGAATCCATGAAATTTTTGTTGAAAGAAAGGGATCATCCCGATTGACCGACGGTTCGAATTACGAAGAGGCTCGCAATGCCCAAAACAATATCGATGAATGTGTAAGTTGTTAACCGTACAATCAGAATGGGATGTAAGATTAGATAAAGCACACACACAATGCATGGGTCGTTGGACATCGCTGTTAATGGGATTATAGCGTCTCGGTGGCCTAATTCTACAATTATATTCTCTTTATGTAATCTAAAATCAAAACTCAGTTTATTTTCATGGATTTTTTTTTTTCGGCAGACCAATTTTACAAGTAATCAACTATGGAATAAGTGTCAAAATACGTTGCATTATTAAGTTCCTCAAAATATGCTGGGTCATGAAACGATGGGGGTGTTTCAGGATTGCTTTACATTGATGCACCATGCAGGCTGAAACGTGTTAGCAAATTACGCATTTGATGTGAAATACACATTTTAATGAGTTGTTGCGCGGGAAATGTGTAAAATATATAATTACAGTTATTAATTGACTTGGGAAGTGTTTCCAAGCCATTTCATGCACACCATACCACAGTGTCGTTTCCGTGGCAAACACCAGCTCCGATGGTTAGAATCATATTTATGTTGTTACAAGATAAGGTGATGTGAATACTATTGTGGTATACATGATAGCAGTTTCGTGTCGTGGTGCCAATTTGTGGATACGTATCTATAACGGAGATTGTTATTGTCAAATCATTATGGGACATCATGTAATTATGATAAATATATTTTGTTTTGGCCATTGCGTTTCTCTAACCCTCAGTCAGCCGAGCCGAAAGAAATAAGTAGAAGTGGTGTGAACGTTGACTAGGTAAACTCGATCTCCCCCGGTCGCTCTTGTATCTTGCAGGCGCAGCAGTTTGGCACGGCGATGTAGTCCCATGAGAATTCGGCGGTGGGGTCGGCTTTTAATCTGTGCAAAATAAAAAATATATATATATATTTATATTGTTTATCGTCAAATCATTAAATCACTTATTACAAAAAGCTGTATCGCTTCGGCGATCCCTCGCATTTATCCCCAAGTTGATTTTAATCCGGCTCGGGTTTATGCCAGGTTTATTAAGCTTCTGACCACTTGAGTAAAGATGAATAAAGGGGTTTCAGGGAAGAACACCGTCGTATGGATTTCTCAGATGGTAGAGCACTGGTGTAGCAATTCGGAAGTCTCTGGTTCCAATCTCGTTGGAATCCCATTTTCATTACTCACTTTTGATTACAAAAAAAAAAGATAATACAATATATTGTATGTTCGTGTTATTGGCGATGTTTGCAATTGAACATGGTTGTTGTTTTTCTCTTCAAATCTTCAAAGTATCATAATGGAGCGAATATCACATTAACTTCAACAATATAAAGCATTTAGATAAACAGTTTTGTTGACAAATACAGACGCTGTGCAATACCTTGTGGTGACATTTAAGACAATATTGGCAATTATTCATAAAATCGTTTTATAAAAAAATGATCAGCATTCATCTTGGATATGCTGATCAACGATATGCGTCAAGTTGAAGAAATCAATAGATTGATATAAAGGAGTTCCGTTTGACAAGCTACACGTATAACGTCGATAAACGCAATCATGAGGTCGTCCCTGCTACTTTCACTCAACGTTCACTTCTTCCTTCAGTGTCCTCTACCCAGCTAGCCACCATACGTCGGGCCGATGTCATAAGTTGTTGGCCGGATATCGGTATATCGCGGTTGGCTCGAGGTTTAAATGTCCGCCAGCCCAACATCGTCACTACGTCATTTTGTGATATATTGGCATAACGTAAATTTCCGACATTGGCCCAACATCATTTCCGTATGCACTGCTGAAACCCAGGGGTTAAATCGGTATTACATTCACACCACTGGTATCTATATCTGTCAGAATCGGGCCTGTGGTTGCCCAGTATAGATACCCAGTGGTGTTGATTAACACCAATCTAACACCCTGGATGCTGCAGTGTGTAGAGGGCCTCACCTTGAGTACGCCAGCACCCATGCCATTGTCTCCAGACACGTGGCCTCCACAATCCCATTGCCCCGCTGCACCCCGTAGCACTGCTGCACGCCCTGTGTCGTGTCGCCTGCGTCCGTGACAACGACCGGCTTCACGCACCGGGTCACCCAGAACCACTGGCCTTCGTACACGTCGACTTCTTCAGAGTGGAAGTTCATGCCCTGACTGAGCTTCTCCCAGCGGCTCACCTCCTCGCACGCTCTCCTCGAGTATGGACTTGACTGGGGAATACAGAGAAAGGATCAAACAATTTAAATTACACGAGTGCATGAAAGCTTGCGTTACTAGTTTTAATACCACTACGTGCAGTCAGTACCCATGTAGCAAGCAAAAGTTGGTCCATCGCTGGAACAGGGCTCGCCATATTTGTTTTTTGCAACGTTGCTCCGACGTTGACTGACAACGTTGGACGAATGGTGTGTTGCGTACGCTCCAGTGACGCTGGTACAACGTTTGATCCATCGTTAGTCCAACAAGTGTGTCCAACGCATTATGGGTTTCGAGATCCCAATGTTGGACTAACGTTGGTAACAATGGACCAACGTCGGTATCCAGCGTTGGTATTTCAACTTCCAAGAAGTTGCAAAAAACCAACGTTAATCAATATTGTTAGACCAACATTAATATTCAACCAGATTCCAACACCCAACGAGTTGCATTTTTCCAACGTTGATCCAGCGTTGGCTTGCTACCTGGGTAAACGTGGATTGCGGTTGAATAGAACAGTCGTGGTTGAAAGCCCTCGACTCGGATTCTCCAGTGGTCAATTACCTCACGCACTCGCCTCGCCTTGATCACGTGACTGTGGTAGATAGCATAAGGTGGTGCCATTAATAGTGATATACAACGTATAACCTACACAATACACTATCAATATACAGTTAAACCTGTACAAGCGACCAAACCAAGTGACCCCTGCAGAGAAAACATGTTATGAAACTACTTGTCTATAAAGGTCACCTATCTACAGTGGCGACTGTTCCTGTTTCCATGGAGTGGTCACTATGCACAGGTTTAACTGTAAATTTGAACATGCAATAATAATAGTAATCCTCCTCCATCACCTCATCCTCCTCCTCCTCATCGTTGTTGACATCGTCATCGCCATCGTATTTGCAAGCGGTCCGCCTGTTTGGCCACCAACTCTGATTCTGGGACCGGGTCACCCGCTCACACGCTCTCCGCGAGTGTGGGCTTTGCTAGGAATTGAAAAATATAAGAATATATCAATAATAAAATCAAAACAAGGAGGATCAACATTAAAACCACGTCATTGTGACAATGTTCACGGGGCAATCGGACATACGCTCTCCTTCGGTGTTGATTTAAACTTGAATGGGAGATGATATTAATACTTAGGGTAAAACAATAATAATAACAACAACAAGCATCAACGCAATCACCAAAACTCGTCTTCGTCATATTCATTACCGCGTGATGCACGTCATCACCGCTCTCGATGAGTGTGCACTGGACTACGCATGTAGATACTACGGATGTAAGAATGATAATCAAAACAAGAACAAGTACTTCAGCCGTCGCCAACGTCATCATCATCACCACCTAGTGGCGTATCTACGGGGTGGGGCACGGGGGGGGGGGGCACGTGCCCCCAATTCTTTCGAAAAAAACAACAACAATATATAAGGGGCCATTTTTTGAACAAACAACGAAATACATAAGGTGCCCCACCCCAATTAGTCCGACCCCGGTACGCCACTGTTACTGTCACCATCATCAATCTCCGCACGTTCTCGTCGAGTGTTGACTTGACAAAGAATGGGGAAAATAGATAATAAACGAATTATAAGCAGAATTAATATTTATGACTATCACCATCGACCTCATCATATACAGTAGTGATCTTCACCGGCTACTTAGGACATGATGCACGGAGGAACAATTAAAATATATAAGAATGACAGATAGAATGGGATCAGGCAGTGACACGTGTGCCCCCCCCCCCCCCTCGAGTAAAGAGCAGACACGCAAATTGACATTTGCTTACTTGCATTGACTTTGCCTGCGGTCACGAATATCCAGTAGATATTTGTTTTATATATGAACACTTCAATTCCAAAAAAGCTTTTTAACGAACGGACAAATTGAAAAAACTTATACCTGTTCCACGTTTCTACTGTTAATCCATGGTATGAGAAATTCGCTATTGTTCGGAGTAAGAATTGAGAAGTTTGGTTATATTTTGGTATACTCTTTGTACCCAAATCTAATTTTATTTATTATTATAGTCAAAACATTTACAATTATGTTTAAAGTGAGAGTAGTAGGACTACTTATGTGAAATCCTAAAATTAAATTTTGAATTATACATTGCTATGTCGTACAAAAACAAATAAATTGTCCTCCATCTATCATTCAATTTAAGTCTTTCGGATATCAATAAGACTCACTGACAGACATGGTGAAAACCAATGTTACCAATTTTACCCATCAAAGATAAATACGATGAAAAAGCTCTTAAAATGCACATACAAAACCACACGTGCAGCATGACAAGGACCACGTTACAGGGATCTAGTAACTTTGTTGAAATGTGCAGAAAGTGATGGGTGTTTTAGATAAGGTAGACTGTTGTTACCGTATCCGATATGTCACCGGGTGTTGTATGAAAATTTAAAGTTAAATTGAAGTTATATAGCCGAGAATGAGGAAACACGCAAAGTGGTGTTTACTAAATCGTTGCGCTCACTTTGTACACGTTTCTGATGACCCAATAGATAATTTGACATCTGACATCCAATTTTGATTTAGAGGATTTGGAAAAGTTATCAAGTCCCTTTAAGGTTTGTTTGAGGCGATCTGTATCGAAATCTTCCCACGTACAACTTCAACATTATATAAAATCAATAAAAATGAGACGAGCAGTCGAGAATCCGGCGGGGAAATAGCAATCACAGAGAGAAAGAGTCATTATGATGAGATGACGTTAATGGGTATGTGTTTATCATCAACTGAAGTTGGAACATAGAGGGAGAAAAAACAGCAAAGTATGCACGATTGTGCGCCATGGCATCGATAAGGGACCCAGGGGTGTATCGAGACGGAAGGACCAAATAGGAGTATAATCATCGATATAAAAAAAACACTGGGTAAAGCACAACGCTCTTTTCTTGAAGCCAGCGACAGTGTGAAAAGTACACCCAATTCAGAAGTGCTCCATTTACTAACGTTAATACTAATATTTTCGGCGGCTTCAATGTCGCGCATTCGGCAGTGCCCCAGCTAGCCACCTGACGTCGGGCCGATGTCATAAGTTGTTGGGCGAATGTCGGTATATCGCGATTGCTCGAGGTTAAAATGTCCGCCAGCCCAACATTGTCGCTACGACATTTTGGGATATGTTGGCATAACATCAATTTCCGACAATAGCCCAACATCATCTCATTGGGCCATTGTCGGAAATTTTCGTTATGTCAATACCTGTAATCCCCCTTGGCAATTTATGCCGGTGTGGAGCTTACTTATAGCAGTCTCGGCTGCCATTAATATGGTCTTGGTCTCGAAAATGAATTCGAACATTTATAACCGACCCTGGTCTTGGTCTCAATTTGTGACAGTACCACTAATATATACTAAACTAGCTGTTGGCGCCCGTTAAACGGGCGCTCTTTACTGTGGCAGCCATTTTGCGCTTGTCCATGGCATCAATTAAACTCTTTAATCTTTAGCTTGAGTGATTAATACTTGGGTTTTTATACAAAACTGTTTAATCTGTACCCGTTTCTGACATGTGTGTACTTAAATGTAGTGTTTTATCGGAAAAGGAACAATTAGTGTATGTTCGAGCTATAATTATAGTAAATCCG
>JAUELG010024531.1:0-11763 GCA_031471515.1 Dendraster excentricus | reverse complement strand
AAACTGAGTGTAAAATTTGAAAGAGAATAATATTTTAGTGACAGAATAAACTTTATTTGATCAAAATCGGTCCAGAAGTGGCTGAAATATCAATAAATGTAACCATTTGTAATAAATGTGGGGCCCCACAAATATTAGATCATTTTGAACCAACCGTTACAAGTTTTTTAAAAATGCTTCCTCTTTTCCAAATATGTCAAAATAATATTTTTCCTAGTTATTGATTATATCTCTATCTAATCACTGTTTTTACTAACCTTCACATGCACAATTTTCTATTTAAAATAGTTTAAACAATAGCAATTTTGAAAGCGCCCTCTTTTGTTCAAACAGCTCTTTTGGTATGATAACAGGCTTTTTCTAGGTCGTTTGCAATTTTTAAATTCCTTTTGAGCATGGTGGAATTATAACTAGCAGGTTTTAGTTACTAGATCCAGCTTCACTACAACTTTTCTCTCTCTACCAGAACTTAAGTGCAGTACCTGAATACGTGACTCCAGCAGTCTCGGGAGTGGCTCCCCATCTCCAGCCCCATGGATAGCAGTGCGTCCATGCTCAGTACGTGTGCAGCATGTAGCCTCATGCCATGTCCCTTGCCCAGCTTGCTTCTTAAGGCGGCCATTCTGGACGTTTCCTCTGGAGACTGTTGGTCGCTGGCGCAAGACGCTTCGCTCAGCTGCGCAAAGACAGCGGCGCATCTGGTTTGTAATCCTGGGTAAAGAAGAATGAAATAAAATGTACAATTGCTTCAAAGCATTAATAAAATTTGATGACCATTTGCGAAACTGCTAGCCATGTCCTTAGCATAGTTAGCTTCTACGGGCCATCATTCGAGACATTTTTCTTTGGAGATTGGTTGCTGGTGCGAGATGTTTCGCTCAACTGTGCAAAGACAGCTAGGATCTTGTTTGTAGTCCTGATAAAGGATGCCAAAAGAATGAAATGAAATATTTTTGTTCAAAGCACAAACAAAATATGCTGAACCTATCTGGAGTGTGCTTGGGGAGCAAACAGTAAACTATGCTATCATATTCAAAGCTAGCAACTGGATTGAGTAGCCACACTATTAACCCGTTGAACTCGAAGATTGATATAATGCTTTGATAGCTGTATACGACATTATTTTTAAGTCCGGTCGAGCTTACCACATTGGGCACGCACAAAAGAACTGATCGATATTGAGCTGACCATGGCATTGTACTTGCCCCTATTCATGCGAGTGTGAGTTTCGCTGGTCAAGTAGTACCCACAATAGAGGCGATCGATATGCAAGATTTAGGTGCAGCGAAATGAAAATCTATTAAAATTCTGTGAATTTGCTTGCATGCATTTGTGTATGATAATACCCGTAATGAAAGTAGACTTGTGCATACCGTGAAAAAAATTGTTATTAAACAATAATCGCGCAACTAGAGTCGTAGAAACTTGATATACATATAGCCAAGGATGTAATCTTTGTATTCAATTAAATATTATTGTACTTACAAGATGGACACATATGTGTTTATGCAATTACTATAGCCCTTGCTCGGGACCAAGAATTCTCGGTTCCCGTAATGAGCGGGTTAACTAAATACAGTAAAACCTAGACTGTAACTTGTCTGTAGCAGCCAACCTGCCTAAAGTGACCACCAAACATGATCCCCTACTGTGTGAATAGAATTATGGAACCCAGTTATCGTGTTCACTCACCTGTCTAAAGTGACCATAGTTTCTTACTTTTCTCAAGTGCTATAAACTATACATATGTTTTACTGAATACTTGAAGTCATGGAGGAGTGCAAGGTTTAATATGCTGAGTGCAGATAAGCTGTGTGGCCTTTCTCAACTCATGCAGGATTATTTTCTGCATATTTGCCTTTAGTGGACAGTATTGATATGTTGTACACATTGCTATTGAAAGCAATGAAAGGGTTAACTTACCCAGAGTGCAGCTGAGCTGCGCGGCCTTCCTCAACCCATCCAAGCTCAGACAGATGGCGTCTCTATCCCTACTGCTCTGCTCTTTACTGGTCAGCTCGCTGCCCAGCAGAAAGGCCAGACCGCCGCTCAGTCCGATGCTATGCCTGGACGACAGCGGGATCGACAAAATGGACAGGATACGACCCCAGAATGTTGTCAGTAACTGGCGGGCAAAAATGGTTCCTGAAAAGCCAAGGGGATGAAACATTCATTGTATTTATCACTTTAAACTTATTGAAGAATTATCAACTGTATGCAATCATTTGGATTATTTTGAATGATGTTTTAATGTGCTTGGATGACAGCAAAATGGACAGGATCAACAGGATACGATCCCTGAAAACGTCATCAGTAACTGGCGGGCGAAAATGGTCCCTGAATAATAAAGGACATGAAACATAATAGATTTATTACTTGAATCTTAGTAATACAAGTGTGAACAATTATCAACAATGTGTAATCATTTGGATAATTTTAAACGATGCAGTACTGCGGGGAATGGACAGATGGACAGAATGTCCCCACGTTTATCCATCTTCAATATGAAGTGCCAAGAATATTTAGTAAACATCGCTAGTAATGTATGATCCCCAGAGAGTTGAGATGGTGCACAAGATAATTGCACATCATGTTTAATCTGCACCGGATGACCAAGGGTAATATTAATACAATGCTCTCATATAAACCCTGTATATGCAACAATCTCCAGCATTGGAGGTGGCAGATTAACCAGAAGAAGTAGAAGGGCTATATTCTTGAGATTTCATTATTATCATTATCATTATTACCTGCTGAGCTCTCAATGTTGTTGGTGTTGATGATGAGAGTTTTGATGCCCTGGCTGTAGGCAGGAGCGTCATGTAGCATCTGTCCTCCTAGCTCCTGGCTCCCAAGACCGTCAATGTCTGCATAAAAAGTATGGATTTAAAAAAAAAAAAAATTTCAATTAAGTAAAATGTAAAGTATCATCTCACAATTTAATTAAGCAGGACAAAAACAACATTAATTTTCGGAGGCAACTTTTCAAGCTTGTCTTCATGAAAATAAACTCTTGATGTTTTGCTTTGCACTAAAAACTATGAAAATGAATGTAGCCCCTTTAACCCGTTGAGGACTGGTCCCGAAATATTACGGGCTTGAGTCTATGGAGAATGCGTGTTATACCAAAATAAATTCGTCCTCAACGGGTTAATATACGACTTGGGAGGGGGGGGGGGTAGGGGATGGAGGGGCTCTTTTGGGTATTTCTGGGGAAAATTCACTGAGTCCATATGTATTTCTTGTTTATTGTGATCAACATCAACATAATATCAGAACTGTCTTCCAAATTTCTCTTTATTCATAAGGATATTCATGATAAACATGTTTGAATTTGAAACTCTCCATGGGAGCATTTCAGCTCTGTACACATTATTTGAATAGCACAAAGCATGTTGGGGTCATTAAGCTGCCATATAACATCCATTTAGCACGCAAAAGTTGCACACATCATTGGATGAGAGTAATGCATCAGATACATTGTAAATATCTGTTTTATAAACTCAATGTTAGCTTCTTCATATGTAAGCAAAATTACTAGATCCCTTTAATTTGTTCACCTGTAAGGATAGATATGAGGGCCCTGTTGCAGTGTTCTGAATCAGGCTCATAGCCTCCTTCCCCCAGGAGGTTTCTCGTGATGATGATCCTGTACAGCTCGCCCAGCCAAGTGGCTGAGAGGTAGACTAGCACTCCGCTGTAGTGCACACTGTCAATGAACTGTTTCTGTATTGTGGGAACACAATTGTAACACAAATATAACAGACCTTTAATTTAGCAGATGTATATCACAAGTAGGGTCAGTATTTCATATAAAAGAATTTCATAGCTATCGTTAGCATCAAAGTATGTTACTTCACACAAAGGAGTATATACCACTTAAATGTCAATTGCAATATAAAGATTTTGTTTTTGTGTTGTTTTGTTTGTTTGTTTGTTTTTTTTTTTGGGGGGGGGGGGGAAGGGAGCACATGATCAGCCCTAGTTCTGATGATCTTAACATATATGCTTGAATGAAAACTGAATGAGTGTAAAGAATGGCTATCATAGTATATTTACATAAGTAGGAGTCAGCGATTCTACTCATCTTTTTTCAAATATCTTTGTAATTGGGCTGGGCCGGTGTTGAGTCCTTCATACAATGCCGAAATCAAGTAAGTAGGGAAGGCTTGATTTCTCATGGGTATGATGATTAATCATAATGGCAATGGATAGACACTGCAAGAATTCTTTCACTCCCAGGGGAGTATTCTAGCTAGTTGCTGTTAGGCGCACACTTCCTATCCTTCAGTGTCCACATTTATACACCTGGGTAGAGAGCAGCAATGGATGGAGGTTTAGTATTTCATGCATACCTGTGTGAGAGGGAGTGATGCGGGGTTGTCATAGTGACCACTCCTGACCAGCTTGAGGTTGAGCAGCAAGGAGGAGTAGGTTGCCACGTAGATACCGTCTGCATTGATGACTGGGGTCAGGTTCAGGTCAGCATCACAGTCAGACTTCCTCTGGGTGTAGCCTGCAGATAATAATAATAATAATATTGAATATTTATATAGCGCAATATCCACTGAATACGATGCTCAAAGCGCTTATTATCCCTGGTCATTAGGTACAGTTCAGACCCGTACAATTATTTGATAATGATACACTGAGTAACTTGGTGTATAGGTCAATTGATGTATGATGATGATGGTGGTGATGGTAGTCATGGTAGTGGTGGTGGTGGTGGTGAGGGTGTTGATTGTTATAAAGATAGTGATGATGATGAAGATGATGATGATGATGATGAGGTTGATGATGATGATGATGATGATGATGATGATGATGATGATGATGATGATGATGATGATGATGATGATGATGATGATGATAAGCTATGATAATAATTTTTGTGATGGTAACGGTACTCGTAGTGGTGGGGTGGTGGTGATGCTGATGATGATGCTGCTGCTGCTCCTGATAATGATGATTATAATGATGATAAGATACCATCTGCATTGATGACTGGGGTCAGGTTCAGATCAACATCGCAGTCCAGCTTATTCTTGGTAAAGCCTGCAGATGGAATGATAAATTTATAATTTTCTAGTAAATAGGAGTATACCGATTGACCAAATGACCTTGGACCAATCGGCAAGTTACCCATACTTGGTCTACATTCAGTTGGTCTACTACATGTACCCAACGCCTACGATCCCTAACCCAAAACCTAACCTTCACTGTAATCCACACCCTTAACCCTAATTATAATCATACACCCCAAATTTATAATTTTCTAGTTGACCAGATGGGAATAGACCACATGGCTATACCAATCAGCCAGTAACCCATTGGGTAAGTGGTGAGGTGATCAAGAGATGAAGATGTTCATTCTGATTCTGATGACGATAATTGGATTGGCTATTTCGAAATACATAAATATGCTTTGAGGCTTTTTTTTGCTTGTAGATAATTAATTTTTTTCTACTTTTCATACATCATTGGAATCAAAATAAGCATCGTACTCACACACAAAAAAAAAACACAAATGAAAAAGTTAGCCAGATGAGGCCAGTCCCCAGTGAACCAATGCCATTAAAAAAGTAGGATTCCTATTTGTTGCAAGTAACCTAGGTACTTTTCTTACCTGAAACATAATTGGAAGCAAAGTGTTGCATGGCCTTCTCGACATCGGCCACATCATCCAGCATGAGGAATCTGGGCAGCATGGAGAGAAGGACCTCACCAAAATCCTGCGCTGCCTCACGCTCTCTCTTTGCATTCAAAATGGCCGCCTGTAATAACATTTGTGATCGAATCGTAAATATGTTAATTAAAACAGAAGTGCTAAGCTGAAGGGAAAAAGAGATTTTACTTGAGTTAAAACAGCTACATAAATACAAATTAAAGAGTAAGATTTATCCATCGTGTGATCGGATCGTAGCTATTCTTTGAAATAAGTTAAATAATTAGAAGGATCTTGTAGCATTATCAAAATCCTCTAAACATTATCTGGATATGTATGACTGAAGTGTTGAGCAAAGTCATTGCAATCTCTTTACTTTGTATTTCCACTTATTGCTTGGTCATATTACATTTCTTTACCCCGAAATTTCCCCACTATCACTCAGTAAACATATCAGACCACAGAAATGAACATGTTATCAACAATGTACAAGTTTTTGCACATGTCACTATAGAACCTAGATCAATTACAACCAGTGAAGATGATATGGTGTTTGTTCAATGCACATTTTCCATCTATATATCCTAATAGACCTGAAGGTGTTTCACAAAGATGCTAAATTGATCTTAGCACTATGATGGTCTTAAATATTTTGGAAAGCCATTAATGTCTTGAAACAGTTTTGTAAAAGTTATGTTGAAATGCGTAAAATGTTGATTCAAATCGTATATATTTTTGAATTATCAAAGAGATTTTATGAGTTTTATGGGAAGATCATGAATCTCTTTGATATATGATTTGACATGATTTTTACAAATTGTTTCAAGATACTAACGCCTTTCCATACTATCTAAGACCATCTTAGTGCTGAGATCAACTTAGGATCTCTGTGAAACACCCCCCCAGATTGGGATATTAGAGGAACACAACAGTTACCTGTTCGGCTGCGGCTGAAGGACTCCCAGGCTGAGACGATCCTTTCCGCTGCTCTGGTTCTGATCCTTTCTCTTTCTCTCCCTCAGGAACCCTCTTGGGTCTATCCATAGCAGGATCTGCATCTTTATCAGGAGCCAGTGAAGCTGGTCTGTCCTCCCTATCCCGCAAGACCCTCTCATCATTTAGGGCTGTCGATTCACCATTTTTGGCATCTTTTTTCACCGTCATCTTTCCTGGTTCCTTCTCAATCGCTCCTCTTCCGCTCTCGCTGTTGTCATGGTGATTACTTCCGGATGCCTCCCCGTCGTCATCTTCCAGGGCTTTATCACCATCACCATTCTCCGCATCCTTCTTTTCACCCTCTCCATCTAATACCTCCTCCTTCTCCTCCTCTTCTTCATCATCATCTGCTGCAAATGCCGCTGCTGCAAGTGCAACTGGGTCCTCCTCGTCGTTACCAACTTTGTCCACTTTTGTTGCCTCTGCTTCACCCCCCTTGCCTCCATCATGGTCTCCTGGCGCCATTGGATCCACCTCCTGGAGATCACCATCTCCTCCGACCCCATCATCTTCCCACTTCTCTTGGTCTCCGTGTTTGCTCCTGGTGTTGGAGCTCTTTTGCTCCAGACCCTTTCCCTGCCCATTGGTTCTCAACTGTGGCTGCATGAGTGTGGGCTGAAGGGTTTCTGGCGTGAGGCAAGGCGGTCCAGGCTCGGCCTCGTGTTCCCCTTCTGTGGTGTCAAATCAATAAGGAATAGTTTTTTAAAGGCCTGGGCCCCGTTGCAGGAAGAGATACGATCAATTGTAAATTACGATTGAAGTCAGAAAATTTACACGTTTCAACCAATCAGATTTGCGCATCTCGAACACATGATCTGACTTAAGATTAATCGTAACTTACAATCGATTGTATGTTTTTCTGCAATGGGGCCCAGGTCAAACAGGAAACAACTAGCCCCATGAATGCACTATGCATTGGTATGAATATAGGGCAAGCCATTTTAACTTAAAGTCCTATTTTTTATAACAATAATTATTGATATGAAGAATGAATATCTTGCTATCAAGAATTACCAATGCTTAACAACAGAAAAGTATTTTTTGATACCAAGAATACATTTCTTGATATCAAGACATCAATTACTTAATAACATCAATATTCAATTCTTGATATCAAGAAATAGGAATAAATGGTAATAATGCTTTTTCATAGATTTGTACCAATGCGTACTACATTCGTGGGTCTAGTCGTATCCTGTGTGACAGGGCCTTTACATTTAATAGCACTTGCCTGTGACATTTGGGCACGTAAAATTACATACATGGTCTAATTACATAGTCTAGGTCAACTCAGACATTTATTTACTCTTCTATCCCTACATGAACATTATTCCTTTTCTATAGATATCTCATTAATCATTCTCAGAAATGTCAAATGATGCTGGTTTACATGTATGGGTGAAGTCTCAAATATCCCTTTTGGGAATAAATACAAAGTTATTGGATTACTTCAAAGATCATCAAGCATCGGGATGTTACACTGCAGGCCACCATTTTGAACTAGATTTGCGTGCATCGCATAACACGGATTGATTGTGGAGTATGCATCGTGTGCAAGATGGCGCCGTGCATCCGATATACGACGCACAACAACCTTTAAGGGAGGAGTATTATCACAAATGAAGTTACCTTTCGCTTTCGCTTCCTCCTCCTCCTTTGCCCTGCGGAGGAACTCTTCTGCCTGCCACTCCCCCATTCCCTGACCCTGGCTCAACTGCTCCAATGAGGCTAGCAGCGCCCTCACACAGCCAATGCTGGACAGGCACACCTCGTGGCAGCCAGAGGCTTGCGCAATGCCGTCCATCAATCTGAAACATTTTAAATCAATGTAAAGGTTTGTGTAATTCACAAAAAAAAACACATCCAGTCAAATCAGAGAGGTCCATCATGGACTAATGATATAAAGAAGACTGTAACTCAATGGCAGAATCTTTGACAGGGTTGCATGGCTTTCTTGTAAAGTTGATGATGATAAATAAGATAGACCATTACTGACAAGCACTTTACAATATTATCACCCCTGTCATCCAAAAAATTACCCAACATTTCTCAAGGTGGTCTCCATGTACCAAGTGCCTGATGACCATGCGTGGTCATAATTTAGTTATGTAAGGGCAGTAAAGTACATATTTATAGAAGCTGCGCTATATGAATGTTCATTTTATTATTATTATTATTAAATACAGAAAATACTGCTGAAAACTGCTTGTCTACTAAAAATCGCCAGTGAGGTAAATGAGAGTCGTATAAAGCCTAGGTTTCATTCCTAGCAGGATCTTCAGGGCAAGAGTGACAAAAACTACACAAAATGAACAGAATGTACACAACAGATTCTGTTCATTTTGTGTAGCTTTTGTCGCTCTTGCCCTGACGAAGATCCTGCTAGGATTGAAAGCTATGCTTTATACAACTGTTATTATTATTATTACGTAGTTTCTAGAGCAGGTTTTTACAATATGCTTACAATTTGATGAGGTCAAGGTCAGACTTGTAGTCCTTGCTGGACATACTGGTGATCTCTGCTCCCTCTATGGCCGGTCCAGCAAGATCAAGAACCCTGCCTGGTGTAGACAGAATCTACAGAAACAAGCAAAAGGAAAATCAAAGTAAATGTCAAACAGGTGGCAAGAAATATATCGAAGGCTTTATAGAGCAACAAAGCCGCAACTGCATTTTTGGTGAAATTGAGATTTCGGTATCAAAATGCTCAGAAAAATGTGAGGTTTTTCATGAACACAAAGAGTTATCTTCAGTAATCTCATTTTTTTTTATTACTTTTTTTTAAAATTTAATTTTTTAATTTTTTTTTCGGTTCCCCGTATCCAAAAACCTAAATCCAGTAACCGAACTACGGTCGCATATCCAACTGATAACCGTGTTATTACAGCCTTACTTTGTACCACACTTTTAGTTAATATGTGTAGTAAATCTTCCAACTTGAAACTGCCTTCAAATCTTAAAACCTTGTTTTCTCAAAATGGCAGAAATACAGATACGGCCTTGTTGCTCTAAGCCCTCGATATATATACTCCGCTATAGCAAAACCTGGCACTCATGAAATGTAGAAATGGGCATTTTAAGTTCATTCATACAATGTGTGTAAATAAAGAACGATTGTTAAATTTAAACAATCATATCTTATCAATTAGTTAGAACAAATCATCAAATGAAATCTTGTACCTAGGCATTTCTAATGGTAAGAAAATGTTCATTTTTACTGACAAGTGCCGGGTCTTGCAAAAGCTGGTCAACAACATGTATGCCGCAAAAACTGCAATAATAGCTGCAACATTTTATCCAAGACCGTATATAAGCACAATAAATATGACCCGATGAACTGACCCTTTGACCCAATACTAGACTGATCAGTTCTGATGCAATACTGACAAATAATAACAGTTATTCATAGAAACTAAGTAAAAATGTGATTGCACTACTTACATCTTTGAGCACTCTGAGAGCCTCATTGCGCTGCGAGGGCGGGGGAAACAGTAGCATCCGATGAAGCAACGAACCAATGACCGGACGCATGGATCCGACGCACCCTACCAGTCTGATCAGTTCTCCCGCAATGCAGTAGATGACGTGCCTGGCGGATCGGAATGAAATGGGAACGGACACTGCGCTGCCGGACCCCCTCCCATGCTCCTGGTGTGGGCCGCTGGATGATGGGTGTGAGTTGGAGTTGTGCTGGTTGGATGATACGATCGTCTTTTGGTCTTTGGGGATCCCCAGGATCGCTATCAGTGAGGGACAAAGCTCCTGCCTGGATATCATAGAGAAATTATGAAAAGAAACAAATCAGAGGCAATAACCCTGTTCAGATATTTATTCACATACCTGTATGCTCCAGATCTGGTCTCATGATCCATATGATGGCTCTGTATCAGAGCCTGTATTTGAAAAGATAAGCTGGGTATTTGAAAATATGAACTAGGAATTTCAACAAATCAACTTAAATATACATATATTTGATGCATGTCCACTTTGAAATTAGGCTGAGTGAAATTGGTAGGACTTACCAGATGACTTTCTGGAAGGCGGAGCTCCCCCTGAGATTCGGTTCCATGTTGATCAGCATGGCCAGGATAGCTTCCAGTTCAAAGGTCAACTGAGTCTGGTTCTGAGAACTGGCTCCAGCTCTATTCAAACAAATTTATAATCGATAATATTCATGAAGAACTACATATGAATAGAATAGTTATCAAAAGCATTGTACCAAATCTTTATTTGCATTATTATCATGCATACATGTACATTACATGTACATTCTATATTGGTCAGCATGGATAGCCTCCAGTTCAAAGGTCAACTGAGTCTGGTTCGGACAACTGGCCCCAGCTCTACGCAGGAATCAAGAAAATGATAATACACATGTAGATAACATTCATGAATTGAATCATTATTAAAAGCACTGTACCAATACTTGATTTGCAGTATTATCATACATGTCCATGTACGTTCTATGTTGGTCAGCAATGCAAAAATAGCTTCTAGTTCAAAGATCAACTGGGTCTAGTTCTGAGAACTGGCTCCAGCTCTATTTGAACAAAATGATAATTAATACCATTCATGAGGAGCTACATATGAATGAAATTAATTATAAGAAGCGCTGTACCAATAATTGATTTGCAGTATTATCATACATGTCCATGTACGCTCTATTTTGGCCAGCAATGCAAGAACAGCTTCCAGTTTGAAGGTCAACTGAGTCTGGTTTTGAGAACTGGCCCCAGCTCTACACACAAAAAAATGATAATCGATACCATTCATGAAGAGCTACATATGAATAAAACAGTTGTTCAAAGCACTATACTAATTCTTGATTTGCATTATCATCAAGCATATTAAGGATGTAAAATGATGTTCTGTTGGTCAGCATGGATAACCTTCAGCTCAAAGGTCAACTGGGTCTGATTCTGACTACTGGCTCCAGCTCTACACGTATTAAGAACAAAATGATAATCAATAAGATTCATGAATATCTAAATAATGGGACCATCAAATATGATTGAATAAGAGCTGATATTATATGACCTATATAGATACTGGTGTGCGATTGGTCAAAATGCTGTCACGTGACCAATGCTACAAGGATGAGA
>JAUELG010024419.1:0-18413 GCA_031471515.1 Dendraster excentricus | reverse complement strand
GTCGCGGAGCATTTGTCGCATTTTTCGGAGCAATTGTCGGCGGAGCAAATGTCGGCGGAGCATATGTCGTGTCACCCACATATATATCATGTCAATATGCACATGTAATTAAATGCCATCGGTACACGCTCGTGTTTGTAGTTTATTCAAGTGCTTGTTGCATGAAACAATAATTGAAATTGTACATGAATTGGCATGACATTTCAAATGATATTTCATGTGTGTGCATGTACGATTACCTTTGCTTTATACATGAAATTGCAAAATGTGTCAATTTGTTAACTTATCAATAGACTCGAGAGATTTACCTGCACTTTTAAATGCTTATAAAGAGTATTCTATAGAATTCTGGAAAGTCAAGATGCATATTTTGGTCGTAACACGGATCATCATTGAACGTAATTCAAAACATAAGGAAACACCCCGCATCGGCTATTAAAATACTTTTTAAATGTCAAATTCGGTTGTTATGTCGATTGATGAGTCTCGGTGTGACGCATTTCAGGATAAGCATTAGCCTATGTACTACAGTGAAGGGATCGAATAGTTTTTGTTTGTAAGTCTGAAACACTTGGTGTCGATTCGGCCTTTTTAATAAATTGAATTATGCACTGACATCATGACATGCTCAGAATTTGAGCCTTGAGCGACCAAAGGCAAATTTCTTGGTGCTTAATTGGTCGCTCAAGCGCTAAATTTGGTCGCTATACACAGGATAAAACGTGCGTCGGAACACAAATGGGGTGGTCGCTGGTCGCGTTAGGCAGGTGGTCGCATTATGCAAGTCGCTTAACACATGATTTTTCACGGGGGGACCAGAGAGCGGTCGTTATGAGCATGTGGTCGCTATAGACAGGTGGTCGCATAAGCAGGTTTGACTGTAATTGTGATTATCTGCATAAGAAATGTACGAACGAACATCTCGAAATGTAATCGTCAGCCATACCGATCTACAGATAGTTATCTAAATTGCAATATTGTCAATTAATAGCTGTTTTTTGGTCAATGTATTACAATTTTATATTCATTTTAGTAAAAAAATATATTCTTGTTCAAGTTTGAATTAGTGTTGTCCCTGAATACTTAACCCTAATCCCACTGGGTTATTTTCGTCACTTGAGTCCACTGGGGGGCATTCTTCTTTTTTGTTCATTAAAACAATACATTGATCCATTTATATTACCGGTATGTCATATCGGACGATCAGATTGTGTGTTCGAAATGTTCAAATCTGAACGGTGAATAAGCGCAAACTTTCTGATTTTATGAAACTTACAATCGATCTTATCTCTTTCGGATCTATTTCTACAACGGGGCCCTATTTGTATATTACCCATTGGCCTTTCACTCATATTGAAAAAATAACAATAATTGTGTAAGAACGTTATAACCTATTAGACTTACAACTTGTATAGTGAGGCCGCTATTATTTCCAACATATAAAACATCATATCACCGGGAACGAACGATAATAGGTAACGTTGCAACATCCACAGCAGCAAACTCAATAAATATAGATTTACAAAACAATTGCTTGCCCAACCCCTCAAAAATAGGTCGGACCACTTAACACTGTTCTGCTCACTGTTCTGCTTTGTGTTGCGTTTTTATTCGCGTCTGCAGGAAGTTTTTCATCTCTGCATCGAACGTGTTCCGCGTTGGCGTAGATGAGACGGTGGTCGTATCCTTGCTTGAACCTTCAAACGTCCAGATCACGGTGGAAGTCTTTCTGAGACGGCCAGGCACCATGGTTAACTTTGCTACTGCGAGCGTCACTGTCACAGCAGGTATATATATTTATAATGATAACGATTAATGATTATAAAGATGTTATATAAGGCTATTCAGTGATGATTTGAGATTCAAATTTCAATGAATTCCATTCATACATAAATTATATCAGTCTTGGAATGAAATTAAGATAGTAATATAAGGAATCATTTGCATTACAATTCCAATTTATATTCTGATTAATTCCAAATTCAAATTTGCATTATCTCCCAAAAGGTATTATTGGCCTTATTATCATCAATATAATTGTCATTATTAAAACATAACGAATTAATAACATCAACAAAGACATCAATCAATGTCGTAAAATGTTGATAAAAACCCACAGGTTATCCCCGGAATACAACACTGCGTGTGGACGCGGCTGACATCGAACGGCCCGGCCAACGGGGATGGTACAAAGATATCACCCTAGGAGCACGATCTCTCCACGCGAGCTATCCCTTCGAAGACACGAAGGAGGTCCTCGTCTCCATGCAGTCGGGATATGTCTTCGTACAGACGGACAAGCCAATATACACTCCTAATCAGAGAGGTAACAAACATTTATTTTGAATTTAAAATGAAATTGAGTCCTTCAATACCTTTAGCAAGAAATACAAATAATATCATACATTTTCAACGCTGTCACCAAATTTTACCTTATTAATCAAAAGTCATGCAAAATCTACCAGTGCCAAAGTAGGCCTTTGTCTTTTTTTTTTTTGCATCATGAATGTGTCTGTTTGTTTTTCTTCAAAATGATCAACAACCGTGCAGTTTGGAGGCAGGGGGCCTTGAATAGGGCGGGGTCCCGTTGCAGAAAGAGATACAATCGATCATAAGTTAATATTATTCACTAAGAGAACTTAATGAGCGAATCTGATTGGTTGAAACGCGCAAATACTGAATTACAAAGACAATAACATTATACGTCTTTCTCTTGCGGGGTCATGGAGGATGAAGTTGTCTTTGAAATCATAAAACAAAAGCAAACATTCAGAAAACTACAATACTGCCATCTTTGACACGTGTATTGACTGCAGTAATTTGGATTCCTAGGTCGTATTTGAGGAAGCGCGAGTTGTATGATATTTAACTTTAAAGGCCATTTCCAAAGCTTAAACATAAAACCAATATCAGCATTATGTGCTCCAACGCTATTAAAATCCGGCTTCGTGTTTTGTTTTGTTTTACTCACACTGTATACGGTCGCGAAATAAAGCTATGTATCGCCGTCTGAAGATAAATAGCTTTATTTCGGCAAATTTGTATACACCGGTCCTTGATCCGATGCTCTCTATCCGGGAGTAAAAACAAAATAAAAAATGTGCTTGGCCGGGGTGTTAACAGGTGAGGTAAAATCGCTATTCATGATGTATTACTTCCTATACATAAAGGACCACCATTTATTCAACGCAAACAGTGTTGCTATTCATTATGCATGATGACTGTTATCTATAAAGATCGTTATTCATAAAGTGATATAAGGGTCGCTATTCTGAATCCATATGGATGGTTTCTAATCTTAAGGATAGACCACCATTCATAACGCCGAATCGGGGTCGTTATTAATCAACAAGAAAAAAGTACGCTATAAATTCATAATTTCAGTTATTGGTATTGTCACTAATAAGGCTCTAATTCGGTTTACCAAATAAGGGTCGCTACTCATGATACAAGAAAATGGTTAATATATAAAATACCTATGTCTACTGATGTAGTAACCAGTCTGTGTATGTAAATTGCTTCAAATGATATGAATTTTAATAATTATATATATTTGTTCACAGTTCAAGTTCGTGTGATATCACTGGAGCAGAATATGCTCCCGTCCGATCGTGACGTAAGTATCTATGATTATCGCGTCGATATTTAAAGGAAATATAAAAAGGCATATAGCTGAATGCAAAGACAGTGACTGAATGTGTGAAGGCATATGCGTACGCTTCGGGAGTTTCGAGTGCTAGGAGCTGCATCCCCGGATAGTGTGTGTAAACGGTAAAACTTTCCTCTCGAGTAAAACCATATGACATATTCAGGAAAACTACTAATACTTGTGCGCACAATCACGCCATTTGGTGCAATAATAATAATTATAACGTCATTCTAAGGCAAAAACGTGGCAGAATGGCATACCATCAAAAATATGATTCATGAAATCAATAGAGGGGTGGCTTTAAGGATGAAATACGAACCAAATACGTTAAGGATAACAAATAAATAATAATAATAATTGTAAAATCAATATAAAAATGTAATACATTGACAATGGGCCCGTACAAGCCCATGTAAACCGTGAACTGGGGGTCCTCTCGCTGGTCATAATTACCAGTATTCATAGGAACCGTTTAAAATGATTTTGAACATGGACCATTATTGTGTCAACATTGTTTGAACATGTATGTAATCAATTTGATTGGTATTATCAAATTTAAGCGGAACAGATAAACCAAAAAATCAGCAAAGCATTTTAAACCTCTAGGAAGACACTTTCAAGAAGATTTGAAATAAAGACAACTGTTTTCCTTTTTGGACAATCATTTATAAATGATTTGAAGACCTGAATATTTATTTTGGCAATACAAAACAAAAGTATGTATGTATACTTCAATGGTACGCACATCGCGCTCCACTTAAAAAAAACCTCTTTAGTATGGTACGCCAATGCGAAAAAGAGCCAAAAAGTTGCATGAAATTTACCTTTTTGCCCAACCTAAGGATTTCCGTGAAAAAAGAGTGTGATATATCAATATATGCATAAACCTGAATCAAAGTCGGGATTTCAGCCTACTTTTAACGTGAACAAATGTTAAGGAATTGAACAAATAGTATCATAGAAGAGACTGATTATTATGAACAAGCTTGTACAGCTGTAGGCCAATGTTAACCGTAGGCGGCAATTGTAATTCCCAAGCCTTCAAGTGTAATACAGCTAGTTCGTCCTAACTTAGTTGTTTCATTTACATTTAAACTGTGTTCTTTATAATCAAGATAAACCTGTTGTGACTAAAATATGTATGTGCGAAATCCATATTTCACATTATGTAGCTCCGAGTTGAAGTAAAAGATCCACAGGGATTCAGTGTGAGGCGATTCCTCGATACCCGGGCAACGCATGGGTTTCTGTCGGCCGTCTACCAGTTCCCATATCGACCTGTCTTTGGCAATTGGTCTGTCGTGGCATTCTACGGACCGGAGGTAATTGAAAGTCATGAAATCATTTCATTTATAAATATCGCTTAAATGAATTTAAGAGGTGTAGAATCGTACTAGGGAGAAGGTGATGTGGGGCTAGTAATTGATGCCCACAAGTGATCCTACCTCAAAAGCATTGGACAAAGTGAATTGGCCAAAATCATGTAATTTTAGAGTGATCATATTTTGTTATGTCATTATTGTTGTAATTTGTTGTCACTTACCCGGATGATATTGAGGGCTTGTTAGGCCAAGACATGTGCCCTTATAAAAATATGTAAGGACTCTTGAATGCATTGTGGCCCCGCCCCCATCCCGCACAGGATAATCATAGATACCCCATTCACTTAAAGGGTGACTAAATTAAAAATCGAAAACGCTTTGGTTGATCTATGATCATTAATAGCGTATATTACATATCTGTTGACTATTTGATGTACATTTTTATAATTTGTGTTATATATTATTTGTTCTATTCATTTTTTCTACCTGATCAGCTTCACCCCTAAAAAACACCTGCCAGAAGCTATTGTCTCTTACATCACAATACCATTCCATCAATCAGCTAGATGAACGAAAGACATTGGTTTGTCCATTGACCACTAGTTTTAAGCTGTTTACAATAGTATTGAAAGTTTTATACAATGCCCACTCACCATGAAAAAAAAGGTTTGACTGAAAACATCCTATGCTAAATGCAATACGGTACTCAGTGGGTGGGAACATATTGTTTGTAAATGTTTATTTAGCTGATCGGTGGTTGAAAGCTTTTGTGTTGTCAGGATATGTCGATGGTGAAGGGTTTTAGTGGTGTATACAAATGGTAGAATAACAATGTATAATATAAAAATATATGACATAAATGTACATGAAATAGTCAACAGATATGTGATGTATTCATTATGCTAGATTAACCAAACTGTTGATTTGTATGTAGTCGCCCTTTAAATATTTATAGTAATATTGGATGGCGGAGAGGGGCGCACATACTATTGCCTATTGAACAACATACCTCACCTCATGCCACGTAATGAAATAAACAAACACCATTGTTAATATAATAATTTCATACGCAGAGATAAGAGAAGATAAAAAACATCAACCAAACGCACAGACCCCATGACATACAATACATATACACTTCTGTGGGCGTGTGTGTTTTGTGGGAGAGTAATACACCAGTTCACGGATAACATATGGCACGTTTACCCCTTGACCATTGAATTTTACAATCATGGGTAGGATATAAAGCCTTCAGTCTGCACAGTCATGTTCAGAGTTATATATGGTTGTTATGGAATATCCTATGTAATATTATGAGAACAATTGATCAACCTTCGCATCAAGGAATTTCCAACCAACGATACTCAAGTAAAGGACTTTATCCAGTCCTTACAATTCGATAAATGCCGAATTCGTACGATTGACCTTGTATTGCGCATGCAAAATGTAACCGTGAACTAGTGTATAACGAGTGGTGTGAGTATAATCATCATCAGGCCCAGACAAGGCGGAGCAAGAGCTGTGTGAGCCGTATACTAGGCAGAGTCATATATCATCTATTTACAGACTTTCCAGTCTACGATATTAGATGCACAGTACTACCACTGAACTAAAAACGAAACCCCTGAAGTTTCCATGTGTAGACTGGCGGTTTTACAAGGAAATTAAATTAAATTTTGAATAAGGAGATGACAGTCTATATTTTTGTAAAGAGAGGAAACGAACGGTTTAGTTATTGTGTTTATAATTATATTTAGTGTTGTAAAGTGTTGCATCCATTTGTTTTCTTGCACTTGCAGTATCAGTTGACCTCCACCGCGAAGTTCGAAGTAAAAGAATATGGTAAGTGAATAGGCGAATGTGTAGAAGGCTGTGGGTTACGGCTCTTTATTCTGAAGGTTCGGTTGCTCTGAAATTTCGTTATTCACAAGGTTTGTTATTCCGAGAGTTCGTTATTCCGAAGGTTCGGTATTGCGAGAGTTCGTCATGACGAAGGTTCGCTATTCCTAATGCGAAAGTGGTATCGTTATTCAGAAGGTTCGTCTATCCAAGAATAATATCGGGTGCGTTATTCCCGACGGTTCATTAGTCTGAAAATGAAATTGGTTTTGTTATAATGCTATAATTTATGTTTTGTTTATCTACAATAAGTTACAGCCTGCATTGAGCATACCCCCCCCCCCTTTACCTCCCTTGGCCAGACCAATAAAACATTCAACTTTGTTTTATCTATAAATTTGAAATAATAGCAATGTAACGAACCCGAACTAATTTTCGGATTAACAAACCCAATTTTGTACTTTCACTTGCAGACTAGGTGATGAATTTACCCTTGTTTTAGTTTGTCAGACACATCAATTAATAAAAATAATAAAAGTACAACGAATATAATTTGTTGTTCCGTTTTTTCAAAAAGTTTGAACTACGTTAAATGTACAGAAAACAATTTAAACAACCACCGAATCCTCGGTATAAAGTGGTATAATTCCGATATAAAATGTGGTAGAAACCGAAGCTTCATATTGGATAACCCCTTGGATTACGTCTGTAAAACAAACACAGCTTATGACACTGCTAGTGGCTGGAGGATTTGGGGTTTTCTAGCAGTGTTCAGCATTTTCATTTTTTTTTCATGTGCGAGTACTCGGCAAGTGATGTTTTCATTTTCTGTATGATTTTAATTTTATGTAAAGATATAATTTGGCTAATAATGTTTTTTTCTTTGAATGCTAGCTTTAACTGTCCAATTTTGCCTAATTGGTATGATCATTGGCGTAACAGGTGCGTGTTATCCAAAAAGTTAAAAAAAATAATTTTCCCATTTTTCTCGCTGACATCCTACTGGGGGCAGTCCCAGCTGCAACGCCACTTTGTATGATGAATAATGATAACGATACTTTGAGGTATATGTTATAATAACAGTCTATAGTAATAGTAGTAATGATACTCATGTCTATATCCCTCATGAGATTGTTTTACCATTGAATTTGACAAACAATAGTTTTGGACAACAGCGCGCAACAACGCGCAGTCAGTGACCGTGCTTGTCAGTATAAACTGTCACTAAAAGTTCGTTACGCGCTCGTCCCATAGATCATGTGTTTTAGCAAAATACACACGCGAACAAATTTGTACAGTACTCTTTGGCGCACACGTTCTAGTCACGTGATTGCCTTTGTTGTTAAAAACTAACACATATCTAGGTCAGAGGAATAAGAACGCCAAGACAGCCAATAAGAACATCCATGGGCGCGTAAGTACGCATTCATCACGTATGTGCGCAACTGCCAGCGCGTTGGTGCGCACTTAGTTTGCGTTTTTGTATACTGTGTCATTAAGCGCATTAAATACGTCATGGTTCTGGGGGTTCACAAAAAAAATTACAAGCGATTTTCTGAAATATTTGAAAGATTTTCACTTATTTTGCATAAAATGAACGCAATTCGTAAATTGATGAGGGATATAAAACAAAGTGCAAATGTGCTTTATTGCGATAGTCAATTTATTACCTCGTTGGTCTCAAAATATGGCTATTACCCTCAGCTACGCTTCGGGTAATAGTCATTTTGAGCCCACCTCGGTAATAAATTTGACCATCACAAGAAGCCCATCTGTTAGTTGTATATTATCTTATCCTCAGTATCCACTGTCTAGGGAGCATACTACAGGGCGTATCTAAAAAGATACTCGAAGTTCAAAGGTCAATTATTGTCTAAATGATATATGTTCACAACTTTAATGAGATATGGATGTAAAGAGTTACTCTTTAGCTTTAGTTTAATACATTTTCTGTATCAGCAATGTCACGCATCGCTGGGTTCTTTGCCGTTGAAGATGACAGATGCAAAACCCCCTTTTTGAAAGTTTGGGCTTATGAATGGATTCTTGAAATAAAATGGCGTTACCTAACTCGTTGGGATTAGTTATGTTTTGGCGCTAAAAACAACAATTTTGTATCAACTACGGCCCTGTATATCATTTAGATCTCTGGGAGCTGTAAAAAGCTTTTTCTTCAAATATCCAAACATTAAGAGGTCAACAACACAAATTAACCAGATAGACTTGGTGGCCATTCAATCTCATGTGTTATGGCAATAATCCTTTCCCCCAGGCCAGGACAATTCCCTAGTCCATCTGCCATGTCTGTGACAGCAACAAGGTGATGGGTTTTGGCACTTTCCTGAATTTGTCTAGATGCTTCTCGTATCTGGTGCCTAATGTGTTATTCTTAGGTATCATCTAAATATACTTGTTCCCAGTTAATGGTTACCTATTTTAAGAAAATTTTACCAATCACTTGACCTTCCTCAAAGTTGTCAATTTTTAACGAATGATATCAACACAATTTTGGTGGATGGCAGGCCAGCGCATATTCATGTTTAAGTAAAATGCATCCCAACTTACCTAATCATGCATGATATCGGTGAATGTGTTCAGCTAAACGATTGTTCGACTCGCAAACCCAAAACAAATTGTTCAAATCATTGTTTTCATTAAAGTGCGGCACCATTGTTGTACTTTCAAGCTTTCATTCATTAGCCCAAACTTGCAAAAGTGTGTTTTGGACGTGTCACCTTCAACAACAAAGAACTCAGCGATGCGTGACATTAATGATTCCAAAAAGGTGTCAGATTGAAGCTGAATAATCACTCTTTACATATATGTCCAGTTTAAATTATGAAAATGTAGTATTTTGAAATGATTGTCCTTCGAGTACATTTTTTCTGATACACCCTGTACATATGGGCACATACCGTAGAAACCCGTTGTATTGCCCATATCGCCGTCTTGTTTTTAAATAGCTCCCTCAAATTTGCATTCAATAATGCAAATGGTTATGAATAATCGGATATTCATGAGAATAATCATGAAGGTGAATCTCATGAAAACGCCGCCTAAAAATAGGCAAACAATGTGTTGCGATTTGTATGTGACCATGGGCGTAGATATCTCATTGATACCCATTCAACAGGGGGATTAATTCACCCACCCCCATGATAGGTATAACCTAAGTCTCTACGCCAATGTATGTGACTGTGTTTGATACGGGGATTGTACAGGGAATCCAACACCACGAAGTCCCTGTCCCTGTCAGTGAAAATTTAAACAGATGAATGAACAGATATGCCAGGATATTTGGTAAAGTATATAGGATAATTATCTTAAATGCAGACAATCACAGTAAAGCGTTCATCATACGCCTACATACCACTATTATCCACGTTATTGCCCCCCCCCCTCCCCCCGTTCGTCAAGTAAACGTTTACCACCCTTCACCTCTCTGGGCCTGGTGTTCTATGTGTATGTGTATTTATTGATTTGATACAATGATTTCTTGTTGTTCAGTCTAAAGACGCAGGAAACGGTTAAATGGTGGTGGGTAACACTTTATGCCATGAACATTTCAAGATCATTCGTCCACCCATTGAACAAAAGCTATACATGTATACGTCAGCATGATTGACAAAAGACAATGCTTACCTAACCTTACATAGAAATCATGTGTGTTGAAGCAAGAACAATAACGTGTGTTCATTCAAACTTAACAAATATAACCTGATTGTGTCGTGACGTGTGTAAGGTTCGTATTACCAGTGTCAGGTCCAGGATGGTGCGGGGATGAATGCCTCCTTTTTGTTGTTATACCATATCTTTCACCTTTATCAAAATATTACCTTTCCATCTAGTCATACAAGAAAAGGATATTCGAAATATTTAATTTATTCTGATTCTGAATGACACTGGTATAATCAGATTGCATACATCACACCCCCTTAAACTCAGAATGCTGGACTCTTAAAATCTTATCTCGCAGTGTAATGCTGAATTTTTAGATCACAAGTTTGGGAGGAGATGTCGTCAACCATGAAGCCAAGTCGAGGATTTCAGAAGTGCGGAATTTCAGTGGCTTACGTTGGATCCGAGGATCACCACATCCACATCGAGGGACTTCCAGATTTCTCAGTGCAACATTGAAATTAAATGCATGTTCCATAATTATGACGAAAAAAGAAAATGATTGTGAAAAAAAGAATACACACACAAAATCAGACAATTGAAGTAAAAAAGAGAAAGAAGAAAATTAGAAAAAAAAAGTTGAAGAAAAAGAAAAAATGATAATTAGAAACAAGAATCATGAAACAAATTACACAAACAATAAATCACAGACAAGTGGGAAAAAAGCTCTCGGAACAAAAGTTGGCCAGCTGCGAGAGCGTAGAAGTTTCACGACCATTTCGAGCATGCTCGAAATGGTCGTGGAAGCACGCCGTTCTTGCACCTGGCCAACTTTTGTTCCGAGAGCCATCGCTATGCATTCATGGAAGAATAGCTATTGTGGCATGTGAGATAATCTTTCTATACAAATATTCCTTAGAAAAAAGAAAGATATTCCAGTACTTGTCGTCAGCTATTGTCTAGAGCGTGGGAGCAGCGTAGCGAGGTCGTGACATGGTGTGACGGGTCCATAACAGCTATGACACGGGATTAATGGGGTGGGATCCATTATACCATGGGCGTCGATCCGTAATTGATACCCATTGATCAGGGGGATGAGCCATTCATCCATCCCCACTGATGAACGGGTATTACGTAAGTATCGACGCCCATGCCCTATACACACCCCTATCAAATGCAGTGACGTTGTGTATTTTGGTGGCGTTTTCATAGGATACACCTTCATTATTATTCTCATGAATATTCGATTATTCTTGACCACCATTTGCATTCTTGAATATTGTCTTCCTTTCGTAGTGTGGGGGCGCTCTTAAAAAAACCCAAGACAACAGCAAAACGTTGATATGCCATATAAGCGATACAGCGGGTTTCTCGGGTATGTGTACCTATGACATAATCCAGCAGCTAAAAATATATTCACGTTTGATTACAAGAAACTGATCCTGCTGATCAAGGATCAACTACAATAGGGAAAATAGGGAAAATCACTGTCATTGATTATTGCAAAAAAAAACGGGAGTAGTGGAATTGAGGGCGCCACAGGAAATAAACACAACACAAACTGTAAGTTCCATCTTTATCAAACTATAGTGTAACTTGTTAACGAGAAGTTTTTAAGCAAAATAACTCGGCATGAGTGTTTCTATTCTTATTGATTAGCATATCTGTAAAATGCATAAGTGAGCATACAGCAAAGGCAAATGTGTCACTTTTCCAAACTCACATAAGTCCAGAAATAACAATATTGTCTTCAATTAGTGCTCACCCATGCATGTATTTGCGGACCAATTTCATTTTTACACGAAATTAAGTGGCAAAACAATCCTGGCAAATTATTTTGCTCAACACTACTGTTAAAAAGTTACGTTAGTTATATTAAGGGGGCTGATTTTCTTGGTTGGGTTTATGACAACAATACTGATCAATAAAACCCCAAGCAAATTAAGCGTCCCCACCCAATCAAATTGTAAAGTTCAATTCATCGAAAAACACCATATCTTAGAAAATATTTGTTTAATAGCTGTAAAAAAAATAATCATGTCCAAACAAATAGGGTACAACAGTAAAAAGACGTTTCCGGGAAAATCGAACAGTTTTGCAAAGTATTTAATCATATTTTTTTTTTTATTACCAAATTTTCCCCAGTACTGTTAATTGACTTTAAATACAAGTTTAACAAACCATTTACAGTGACATGCATTTTATTTCCACATAAATGCTCAGAACGTATTAGAATTAATCGCTTTATGGGTTTTATTAATAATTGTACTATTGTTAAAGAACGTGAAATCTTTTTTCACCCACAAAAGGTACTGAACAATGACCAAATAATGTACACTGGGCCCAAAAAGAAACTTATAATTTTGCACATGACCATATCTTTAAAGTGTGTCCATCAAAATTAACCAAAATGACACATGATATTACTTAAATACCCTTTTCCAATGACATGTCATCATCCAAACTGTTAACTTACTGGCAGAATTGGAAAATGCACTGACATGTAACCGTTACCTGTATCACATGTCACAGCCTGGACAATTTGGGACCAGAGTTTATGGCAGATGAGGAGGTCGAAAAATATTGAAATTACGGTAATGTCAATTACCCAAACACAGATATCAATAGTGGGTGTGTCCTGGTATCATTCTGTGCATCTGATACGCATGGCTGTCCACCAGGTTTTTGATACAGACTAAGGGAGATTGTTCCTCTGTTCCTGTAGAGCTGCTGTAAGTGTGTGCATCAACATGCAGATTGTCCCTTATACTGTGACATGGGGTCCTGGAAGTTGTTCCGAGTCAGCGCTTTCTGCGATTGTGTCAGTTGAACAACTGCTTGATTATTAACATGTGTTTAGAGTATTTAAGGAATCCTGTGTATAATTTTAGTTAATTTTGATGCACAGGATCTGACATTTTGGGAACAGAGATTAAGGCAGATGTTGAAAATGTTTGAAATTAAGGTACTGTCAATTACCCAAACACATATATCAATAGTGGGTGGGTCAACCATGCGCTTGGTATCATTCAGTGCATCTGCTACGCATGCTGTCTACCAGGATTGTTATACATACTAAGGGAGATTGTTCCTCTGTTCCTGTAGAGCTGCTCTAAATGTGTGCATTAACATGTGGATTGTCCCTCATGGGGTCCAGTAAGTTGTTTTGTGTCAGCGCTTTTCGTGGTTGTGCCAGTTGGGCAACTGCTTGGTTATCGCTTTGTGTTTAGAGTCGAGTATTTAATGAATCCGGTGTATCGTTTTGGTTTATTTTGATGCATATGATTTTAAAATATGATCATGTGAAAAAATATAAGATTCTTTTTGGGCCCAGTGTATAATTCTCTGCAAGTTTGTTTGATTTCAATAATCAGCACAAAATGTGATATTGCCAGGCTCTTCTTTTTACTTTCTGTCACTTTCCCATAGTTCTGCTCAAATTCTATGTCAAGCTTCGCCCTCCTATGTACATTTTGGAGGGGGTCAGTTCCTTCACTACAGAGATTGAGGCCCGGTATGTACTTTAACCTCGTTGAACGAAATGTTTTGTTGTGTGATTTTTGCATGCATTCAAATTGAATGTTTATTGTGTAATACAAACTGATGCAACAACTTGCAAAAATCATATAAGAGCTAATAAGACAAAGATTATATTAATGTTTAGCTATGCAGCGTTGCGTAGCTTGGAGGGCGTGGGGTTCATGGGCGTCGATTTGTCATTGATACCCATTCATCAGGGGGATGATCCATTCATCCATCCCCCTATTACGTTCGTATCGTCGCCAATGGTGGACGTAGAGCACACGCAACAATAATTTGATAAATCATCACAAACACTAGTAAACAATATTCCTACATCGCTAGACGTAATTAAAGCAAGTAAATTTAAAAGCATTACATCGGGGTTTTGCATAATTTCGTTTATTCCATTGTGTGCAGTGCTTGATTTCCTTGTTTGTTTTTTTCCTCCAGATATGTGTATAGCAAGCCAGTGGTTGGAAGATACCTCTTTAAGTTCGGCGTTGTTGAGGAGGACGGCTCTGTTTCTTACTTTGAGCAAACTAGATCTGCCAGGGTAAGATACTTGTACACGTTACATGGATGATTGTGTGGTCTGCCGATATTTGCTCCAACAAAAGTACAAGGCCTCAAGATAATAATTGCACTGTCCAATAGTAATATTATTGCGTCAATATTTTTTTTTCATTTAACTGAACACTATACTTTGGATCATTGCTAAAATAATGAACTTTTAATTATAAATATATTAGTCACTAATAACATACACTAGTATGCCAATTTATATACTGTATACATTATCTCGGTAATTTGAGGGATTCCTTAAGAACAAATGAAATGAGATTTTTTTATAATTCTTTTTTGGCAATACACCAGACTGATATACGCGCGAATATAAAGATATTTAACTACGTATTTATATCTAGCACTGACCGTGGAATATCATCATCTTTTAATTCACTCCAAAGCTTTTAGATGGCCGAGCTTCCGTCACTCTAGAAAATCTTGATGATGTTTTTGGGGACAACTGGTTTGACCGGTTCCAACAGAAGCATTTTCACGCAGAAGCGATCGTGCATGAAACTGTCACTGGTTTCAGTGAAGTGAGTGTCAACCAAACAGCCGCTTTTGTTGTATCACCTTACAAGTTCAGCAAAAGAAGGACTGTGGATTTTTTCAAGAGAGGTCTCGCTTTGCACGTTCTAGTAAGTAACTAATGCTTAGTTTATGAAGGGGACAAGTCTATTTTTAAAAATCGTCTGAACAGCTTCCAATTGACGGCTGGGGATTGATGTAACACGCTGTAATTTAGATTATACGAATAAAAAAGGAATGCGTCCTTCCGTCAAACTATATTTTTCGGTCAAACAAAGGAGTTTAACTGATTGAACTTAACATTACAGTACAGCGCGTATCAAGAAAAATGTTACACTGTTGACAAAATCGTCAAAATTATATTTCAAAATATTTTGAAGATTTGTTCATGTCGATAGATGCCAAATAAACAAATTTTCGTTCACGCTTGGGCGGACACTGACTGTTTTTGTCCAGATTGTCAAAAATGAATTTCGCCAAATGGAAAGAAGAGGGACGATTGAACCAGCAGTCCGAATAAGTACTTTACCAGACAAGTCCTAGACATAACCATCGGTGTATCCAGGTTTTCTTTTTATAGGAAAAAAATATCACGAGGTGAGGGTGGGTTGGATGTAAATTTTCCAAGTCGAGAACAAGTAGTTACATAATTTTCGATACCGAGACCAGTTCAGGTATACATTCTCGAGACCGAGACCAAGACCAAGTGGTTGATAATTCTGTAAGCGGGTGGGGTGGGGTGAGGGTAGTCATTAAACATTTTTTAGGCGGAGACCAGGGTTTTTCGCACTTTTCCAGATGAGACCATAACAATGATGATGATCGGGACTATTGACATTTGGTCTCGAAAATAGTTAGAGACCGTCATTTTATGGTCAAATGGGAGGGGTTTAACCCCTTACTCCCCCCCCCCTTAGTACGTCGGTGATCATAACATATTTAATAGATGCATGTAATTACAATTTGTTTTAATGGGATAGCTTATTCGGATATTTTGATCTTTCTTCCTTAAATTTGGCGCAAGTCAATTTTGACACTCTGGACCAAAACAGTCAGTGTTCGCCCATGCGTGAACGAAATTTGTTTTGTTAGTGGCACGTGATAGATGAGACTATTGACCAGTGGCGTACTGTGGTCGGACTGATATGGGGGGGGGGGTGGGGCAACAAAATTATTTGGGGCACACATTATGTATTTCTTTGTTTTTTTTTCAAAAAATGTCCCCTTACGTATTCTATTGTTTTTTTTATGGGGGGCATGTGCCCCCCCCCCCCCGTGCCCCCCGTAGGTATTGATCATACATATGTATATCGACATTAAAAAAAATCTTCGAAATATTTCGAAATGTAATTTTGAATTAATCATATATCGACATGAAAAAATCTTCAAAATATTTTGAAATGTAATTTTGAAAACAAAATGTGTAACATTTTTGTATACGCTCTGTATGGTACTGATTCATGTATAGGTATTGTGAATTCGACATTTGTAAAGGTATGTCATGGAAAAAGGTATAACAAATTAATAATATGTAATTACATGTAGTCAGTTTAAAGTGGTAGTTAAGTTATGGCAAAGAGGGCGCTGCACATCACAATTGTTTGTGAGGTAAAAACCGAGTTTTGAAGTTGAACGAACGTGCAATTTTAATGGCAGAATAAACTTTATTTGGTCGCAATCGACCCATAAACCATGTAAACGGTTGAAAATTTAATAAATGCATGTGATCTCATAATTATTGGGAGTCCAAATAATTGGATGATTTTTTTTTCAAAAAAAAATCAAAAGCGTTTTTAAAATAGCTTTTGATGATCTCTCTATTTAATTTGTTTTTGTTTCAATCAAACATGACATGCATAAATTTGTGTGAAGAATGGTTGAAACCAGTGTTTTTTAGAAGGCGCACTCTTGTGTTTAAATTACTCTTTTTGAATGATAACGAGCCTTTTCCTTAGTCGTTTGTAATTTTGAATACCTTGTGAGCATGGTGGAGTTGTAACAATTAGTTTAGAATGTTACTGTCCATGTTTGGTTAATAAAGTTTAACTTTACCAAAACTTAACTACCCTCTAAGCTAGGTTTGGTTATTTTGTTTAGTATTCGCAAATGCCGTTATTTGAACCGTGCGCGAGTCGTGTATCTAGCGCGGGTCACGTAGGGGTCATGCACAGTAACGTGGTACTCCGTGGAACCTGTTTGCAAGCTTTTTGACCGGGTGAACACACATATAATGCACAATTAGGGGGTGCCGTTTTATTAGTTTCAGGTCTACGAGTCCATGAAAACACGGGTCCAAGCCGCTTCTTTTCAGGCATGCTGTTAAATTACATTGCCTTTCCATAAACGACAATAACCTCGGAAATACTGAAAGTTTGCTGAAAAAGAGGGCTTGTCCCTTTTCAGATTTTATTTTGGATTTTGTGTATGATATTATGTTTGGTAATGCAGCTTTTGAACTGATTTCACCAAACTGTAACGTGATGATCATGCGTTTCTTGTTATGATACACACAAATAGTTTTACAAAAAGAGTAGTAAATTCGTATAATGCTTCATGACAAGCATTCTCGAGTCTACGTGTTGTTTTTTATTTATTAAAGTCAGTTAGGCTACAACTCATGATTTATATTGTGTTCATACAATTTGCATTGTAAAGGTATTAGGTATTATAGCTGTTTATAATACGCAAACAAATAATTTTGTTTGGAGAAATTGTCTAACTTCAATTTATGATGCTTTGAAATCAAAATGTGAAAGCGTGGAATGGCAAATATTTGATAAACGTACATATGAAGAATATTTTTGTTGATTTTCCTCAATTTTCCTATCACTTGCTAAAGATATCAATTATTGAAATATAATGATAATAATCTCAATATTACGCGTATAACTTTCCTTACGATTTACAGCTTGACCTGACCTTTGTGAATGGGTATCCAGCGGGCGAGGTTCCTGTCAATGTAAGGGCTACTGCAACCTTATCCTCAGGACATGACCTGGAGTTACTATACGGAAATATGGTGTCAATCACAGATGCGCTTGGTCGGCTTACAACTCGAATCAACGTCCTCCCTCATGCAGACACAATCCACGTCACGGTGGGTAATACAGTTAAGCCTTTCTAGCGCCTTCTGCTAAAATGCATACTTGTTTTAACATTGGAAACTCCCCAAGTTATAACAATACCTGATATAGCGTGTCTTTTTTACAAGTGCACAGGGTTGGCGCGATTTAAATCGCTTTGATTTAAATCGCGATTTAAATCGCGATTTAAATCGCCTCGATTTTTTTTTTAAAATCGCTGATTTAAATCGCTTCCATAGACTTGTGTGTTGTAGAAAATATTTTTTGTTTTTGTTTTGTTTTTAATGT